>CM039503.1:49584424-49892813 GCA_022432975.1 Begonia masoniana | reverse complement strand
ATCTTTTGTTATGAAAAAGTAATTTCAAATGAAAAAATAGGAAAGAATTAAAACCAATCAAAACAAGAACCTAAGAAAGAGTAAACATCTTATTTGAAGGCTTTTTTTTTTTTTTTTTTTTTTTTTTTTTTTTTTTTTTTTTTTTTTTTTTTTTTTTTTTTTTTTTTTTTTTTTTTTTTTTTTTTTTTTTTTTTTTTTTTTTTTTTTTTTTTTTTTTTTTTTTTTTTTTTTTTTTTTTTTTTTTTTTTTTTTTTTTTTTTTTTTTTTTTTTTTTTTTTTTTTTTTTTTTTTTTTTTTTTTTTTTTTTTTTTTTTTTTTTTTTTTTTTTTTTTTTTTTTTTTTTTTTTTTTTTTTTTTTTTTTTTTTTTTTTTTTTTTTTTTTTTTTTTTTTTTTTTTTTTTTTTTTTTTTTTTTTTTTTTTTTTTTTTTTTTTTTTTTTTTTTTTTTTTTTTTTTTTTTTTTTTTTTTTTTTTTTTTTTTTTTTTTTTTTTTTTTTTTTTTTTTTTTTTTTTTTTTTTTTTTTTTTTTTTTTTTTTTTTTTTTTTTTTTTTTTTTTTTTTTTTTTTTTTTTTTTTTTTTTTTTTTTTTTTTTTTTTTTTTTTTTTTTTTTTTTTTTTTTTTTTTTTTTTTTTTTTTTTTTTTTTTTTTTTTTTTTTTTTTTTTTTTTTTTTTTCAGGTATTCGATGATTCAAATCAACAACTACAAAAAAAACAGAAGAATCATAAAATAATCAAATTCCAGGCGTCATAAATCGCAAGATCTTTTTGTTATGAAAAAGTAATTTCAAATGAAAAAATAGGAAAGAATTAAAACCAATCAAAACAAGAACCTAAGAAAGAGTAAACATCTTATTTGAAGGCTTTTTTTTTTCTGTGTAAATAAACTCTGAAATTTACAACAGTCAGGGCGATTCAAGGAAATCATCCTACCATCAGATTGATATCCAACCATACCATCATTCAAATTGATGATAAATTTCTAGAGAGAGAGAGGAGAGAGCATCATATTAAAGTTCCAAAAAAAGGCAGAGGCCAAGAAAGTTGATAACTAGAATCACATACAGCTAACGGTGGACAAAAGACAGCCTATAAATTAAATGATGATCGAATAAACAATGCTAATAAATTTGAAAGATTAGAACGAACAATTATGAAATCTATTCTAGTATGCGACTTACAAAAATGGTCAGATTGTCTTGTCTCAGCAGTCCTTTGAAGCAGAAGTGCTCACATCTGAACCATTATTATCTTTTGGGGTCGGAGAATAAATGGGTGTTCTTAGTTTCATTTCTGCAGCAAGTTGTTGCTGCATTTGCTGTTGTTGAAGGTGACGTAGCTGGTGCTGCTGAAACTGTTGTTGCTTCTGGGACTGAATCTGGAGCTGCTGAAACTGCTGTGCCGTCAAAAGAGTTTGCATAGCTTGACTGTTTGGATACAGTTGCTGCTGCCCATGGCTGCCTCCTAAAGAGGCAAAATTCATCAAAGATCCGCCATTTGTGGATTGTCCAGTCAGTACTTTCAGATGCTGAATTTCTTCTTTAAGAGCATCATTCAAAGCTGCATCATAAGATAAAAGGAATTATTGAAATTATTACCATTGAATGCATGCCGATCACACGAGGCATCGATCCTCCAGTAACTATAGAAGCTTTCTTAATAAAAAGAAATAGTAAAAGGTGATAGAAGAATAAGCAAGTAAAGCATAATAAATTAGTAAATAAATAAAAGACACAGAGCCTTTAAAAGGACAAACTGAGACAAAAATGAAAATTAAGATCCAAAAATTCATCACTTCTTACCTTTATCGATCATCAATTATGAGTTAGAGCTCATATTTATTTATATTGTGATGTTGTTTAAATATTTGATGGCATTTACTTCAGAAGGCAAAATTTTTTTCTTTTCCTGCATGAAATTTATTTTTGGGAAAAATTCAATTTAACCCCCAACGTATGGGTCAGTGGTCATTTGGTCCCTAACATTTATTTTTGACTCAATCAGACCCTATCGTATACACCGTTTGCAATTGAAACCCTCACATTAAATTTTTCGTTAAATTTAACACGTGCTCTGCACGTGCATTGCTAAAATTCCAAAATACCCTCATTTCCTCCCGAAATCCCTAGAGTAAAAGTTAAATTTGTCTGAAATCCCTACCGTAAATTCAAATTGTAATAATGAGAAATAGTTTAGTATATGTTTTTAAAGTGAATTTAACTTTTACTTTAAGGATTTCGGTAGGAAAAGAGGGTATTTTGGAGTCTCAGCAGCGCATGTGTCAAATTTAACGAAAAATTTAACGGGAGGGTTTGAATTGCAAACGGTGTATACGATAGGGTCTGATTAGGTCAAAAATAAACATTAGGACCAAATAACCACTTACTCCATATGTTGGGGGCTAAATTGAACTTTTCCCTTTATTTTTTATCCTCTTTCTGTTTAAGTGATGAATTTTAATTTGGCGCTTATGCTTTTAGCCTGAACTGGGATAAACATGCATTCGGCCTTCTCTACAAGTCATGCAAACGTTCCAAATTAAATTACAACAAAAAGGAAAATTTGATACGAAAATGATACCCAAGTTCATTAGAGATCAAGATGACAAACCCAATGATAATATAGAAATAATCTAAAAAAAGGTTTCATTACCATCTTGTAGGTGGACCTGTTGCTCCATTGTTTGCAACCGCAGTTTCAATTCACTATTCTCAGAAGTGAGACCATCAGTATCTCTCTGATCATACGATAGCAATAGGATGTAATACGTTATTGCGAAGGGAGGCACAACTATTTCAAATAATTAAGTAGCAACCAGAAAAAGTAGGCGTCCATGGCAACCAAAAAAGATTTGTACATGGCTCAGCCAATAAATTTTACCTGCAGTAGGGTCAACTGAGCAGATAAAGAAGTTGCTTCTGTTTGTAAGGTCTGTACTTTTCGTTCCAACTCGGCAATGTACCGCATCTTTCTTTCCTTGATCTAGCAGCTGACTGTCTATTTGCCCAGATCCTGTTATATGGCAAACCAATGGGAACTTAGCAAATTACAGAACCAAAATGTACTTCCACGTCCCAGATGAATAAAAAGAACAAGTTTATGAAACAAGGATAGCAGGTCATCACTCACGACCAATTAAAAGAAATAATTCAGGAAGTAAAGTGTTTGCTAACCTAGATGGTGATTCAGATTTTCTTTTTGTTCAGTAAAGTATGAACCATAGTCCACACAAAGTAATTCGGAGTTAAAAGAAAGACATCCAATTATGTGTGACAGTTCAATTGATGATGTATAAGAGAACGACTTCAAACCTTTCATGGCATAAATTATTAATAAAAACTATGCTGGTTAAGACTCTACATCATATTTTGCATAACTACTTGCATTTTATATCACATGTACGCATAAAATTGAGAAACATTGTACAAATGGTCACTTTATAATGGCTACAAAAGAAAAACACAAATAAAATAGACAGCCAAAACTAGTTGAAGTTGAGGAACACCATATAGAAACTGTAAGAGTACTCCTGGAAGTGACCTCAAAAAAACAGATGAAATTTTCAGAAGCAAAAGAATGACATCTAGGAAATGAGTATAAGCAGGCAACAATAATTGATGATTCGATAAAGGTATAGAAACAACGTCATTTGAAACCATTAGTACAAGAAGGGCCCCTATTGGCAGGTATGTGTGTACACACACTAACATTGTGTTTTAACAAGAAGCGTGACTCATTTTAATATAAACGTATTATAACAAGTGGCTAAAAATAAGGTAGCATAATTAGGAAATCTATATTTTTAAACAAATCAATGTAAGCATCAGCATGATTAAGAAATTGAGATTTAGTCAATTAAAATCAAAATCTTAAATCTATATCAGGTCAGATACACTCCAAATAACTGTACCTCTTTGCCCGTTTTGGATCGATTATGGCCAGCTCTGCTAAATTAGCAGCTGACATAGCCTTCTTACAGTCAGTTTCTGAGAGTTCTTCAGATCCAGACACAAGAGTCTTTGGTGTGATGGTTGTTGACCCATCCATGGACTGGCTATGCTGGTGTCTAACTCTAGGCCTCTCATTAGAAGCCGAGGCAACATTCTCAGCTGACGAAGTCAAAGCTCCCCTCAATGGCGCAGATATTGCTGCAGCAGTAGTAGAAGGCTCACCCAATCCAAATGCCGATGAAGCAGATGATGAATTGAATTTATCCATATCAAGATACATAGATAACAAATATTCCTCAGTTTCATCAGACATTGAAGGACCATCAATCCCACCCACAACTCCTAGTTCACTGTCAAAACTAATATCATCAGGAAGAGTCAAGATTTCAGAATGAGCGCGTCGATGACCCATATGTTTTCGGGGATTTTCAGCCATTCGACTAATATCATGGCTGAAACGATTAGGAATCGGACCCATGAGCGAAATGACCCGCGTCCAAACTTACACCAAGAGCCATGGGCGGAAATGACATTGACGAGGAGGAAGACTCAGATTTAACATTATAATTACTTCCAGTAGGTGAAAACCCTCCGTGTCGACCCGAAGGTGGCGGGAAACCTCCACCATGGCCTTGATATTTGTCTTTATCCATCAAAAGTGTGCAAAAACAAGAACTGAATAAATTCCAACCCAAGTACCGACAATCTCTCCCAGAACTAACCAAAACCTGGAAGACAATAGACGAATTTCACTAAAAGAACACCAAAATCCTAACTTTTCTGAAAAAAATTCAACATACGGCCTAAATGCATCAACCCATAACAAGTATATATACATTTAAGAGCAAAAACAAATGATATTCTAAGAAGAAGAAATAAGAGAAACCCATTTAATCTCCAAAAAAAAAACAAGGAACTTTCCAGGAAATTTCAGACAGGAGAACGAAGAGAGAGAGAGAGAGAGAGAGAGAGAGAGAATTCTTACAGCTTTCAGCGAGAGGGAGATCTTTAGGAGACCGAGGAGGCCAGAAGCAGCAGCTTTTCCTCGAACAAGAAATCAAAATCAGAACTGAGCAGATCTGAGGATTGCGAAAGAGAAATGAAGAGGAGGATAGAGACTCTCTATTAGTAGAAAGAAACGAAGAAGATCGGACATGCCAAACCTCGGTCTGCCTGAGACCGAAGCTTTATATACCTCCTTTGGAACACCCAATTAATATATAATTCATTTAATTTTTTTGATAAATTCCAATATATTCGGAATCTCATACATCGTTTGCAACTGATATCTCGAACTATTTTCAAAGCTCGGTCACAAATTAACGACTCGGAGTGATGACCGTAAAATTCAATCAAGTCTTATAGTTTTAATTTTGTTTTGAAATAATTTTCTAGTCAATTTTCATCGATAAATTTAACGACAAGTGTCAGCGTATTCTTATTTTATCCAAAAACAAACACGTTATATGGATGTAAATATATTATCCGGGATCACCCGTGTCCGTATCTGATCGACGGTTAATAAAGGCCAGGTCAACCAACTAAAATTTAATTGAGCAAAAATGGAATTCATTAATTTTTTTTTAGCGACAATTGATTAAAAGACAATTTAAGAAATAAATTAAAACTATAACAACTTAATTTTAAAAAATATTGAACTCATAGATGTTTTACTCAAAATAGTTTAATGTCTTAAATAAATGTAAGTGACCTCTAACAGGTAACCTCAGGACTAGGTGGACAAAACCAGACCGAAACTGTGACTTTAACTGAACGTGCAGTTCAATTCTGGTTCGGACTGGTTCTACCCACCCAACATTTTTTATAGAGTAATTATCGATTTGAACTCTGTACTATACACGTTTTTTCAATTCGGCCCCTGTACTAAAAAAATCAGCAAACCGAACCCTGTACTTTGATTCTGTTATCAGTTTTGACCTTCTATCAATAATTTCATTAAACCCTCATTGAAAAAACTAACAAACGATCTTAGATTCAATTGAAATTTTTACCACATGTTCACTACTTAATGACAAGATAATCTGAAAATTTTCGTGATTTTTTAACATATGTACGATTTATTGAATTTTTATTCTAGTATTTTATAAACATATTATAATAAATCATACAAATTTTAGAAAATCACGAAACTTTTTCTATTATTTACCCATGATAGGTTGAACATGTGGAAAAGTTTTCAAATAAATTAAATATTGTTTTGTATTTTTTTAAAAATTAAATTATAAAATAAAGAAAAAATTGAGAGTAATTTAAACAAATACCAAATGATATTGGATTTATTTGAAACTTTTTCTAGATGTTCCCCATATTATGGGTAGATAATAGAAAAATACTCGTAAATTTGTAAAACTTGTATGATTTATTATAATATTTTTAAACAATACTAAAATAAAATTATAATAAATCGTAGATATGTTAAAAAATCACGAACATTTCCAGATTATCTTCTCATTAAGTAATGAACATGCAGTAAAAATTTCAACTGAATCTAAGATCGTTTAGTAGTTTTTTCAATGAGGGTTTTATGAAATTGTTGATAGAAGGTCAAAACTGATAACAGAATCAAAGTACAGAGTTCGGTTTGTCGGATTTTTTTAGTACAGGGGCCGAATTGAAGAAATGTGTATAGTACAGGGTTCAAATCGATAATTTCCCTTTTTATACTAGTTTCGGTTCTATATTTTCAAGAACCGTGAAAATCAAATTGAACAATGAGTCAAATATTCTATTCAAAAAACCAGTTAAAACTCGACCCAAAATCTCAAGAGACGGACTCATACCAGAAAACCGACACCAAATCCTACCCAAACTGTGAAAACCGAGTCCAAAAGTAATAAAAACTATAAATCATTAAAAAAAAAATGAAAAAAAAAATTTTTAGAGCCAAACTTGGAACAAGCCGTAAAACATAGACCTACCTCTAAATAGGATGTGTTTTCATGGGATCTCATTCTACTTTAAACGATGTCTGTCTGCTGTGTGTATAAAAATTGGATAAATTGGAAAAATGTGATATAGCTTCCTTTTTTGGATAAATAAATTAGTTTGTAAAGCTAATTCTATATTTTATTTATTTATTTTCATAACTAGTTATTTAAAAATATTATCTAAAATAAGTAATAAAAAAATCACAACAATAACATAATATATTAACAAAAAAGAATTCTAGTGTTTTATTTCACAAGACAAATTCATCTATGCACCAAAATGAACAAGGGGGGAGAAGGCAAGGGAAGAAGGTAGAAACACTAGAAATTATCTTTTGCTCGTCGAATCACGGCCAAGGCCTCGGCTTCACTGGCATTGGTTGGAATTCTCAACGACCGTCGGATTTCCATGCTTGATGTGCGAAGAAACGGATTACACAACTTCTCCGTCTTCAACGTGGTCGGAATCTGCAGAAACAGGCGTTGATAAAATTTAACAACAAATTTGAAACATCATGGGAAGATCGATCAACATTTGCATGAAAACAAATAGATGGTTTATTTTCATTTTTCCTGCCTTACTCTAACATCTTCAAAACATCTCATCCTTTACTTTTGGCAAAAATCGGACTAATCCATGAACAAATCTACCATCGAGGGCCAATCAACAAATCGAAATTGGGCTTAAAATGACTTCGACAATTAGAGTACAAAAAATTCGTTACGGATGGAGTCTTATGATGTGGTTTCCACAAAGAATCTACTCCACAATTGCAGTCCTTGCCATAAAAAATCATACAATATGATAAGGTAGTTGAATAATCATTAAAAACAAAAAAACAAAATTTACCGTTGGGACAGCTTTCCGGCGAGCATGAGCCACTTGGGCTGCATAAGTCTTGAGAGCGTGATTGTCGGGTTCTATCGACAATGCGAACTTTGAATTACTCTGCAGTAAAAGTCTATCATAATCAAGGTTTTTGTATTATGAATTTTACAAGAAAAGGCAGAAAGATTAAGACAACCAACCAGCGTATATTCATGCCCGCAAAATACATTTGTATCATCCGGCAAAGACGCAATCTTTTCGAGCGAAGCCACCATCTGCAACATAAACGACTTCAAGTTGTAGGTCATATTGGTCTACTTTGACAACCGACTACTCAGAATACAAACTGCAATATATTTAATCAATAACCTTTTTTGATAAATAAAAAAGAAATTTCTGAAATAAGTAGATTTTCATTTAGCAAGTCATTTCAATTTCTAATTCATTATGACAGTTCTATCAGATTTTTATGGCAATGAAATTAATGATTTTTTTTTTTTCAGATGAACTGAAATTTGTATTGAAAAGTATCGAGTGTACATAAAAAAAGGATAAGAAAACAGCATAACATCAAGTCTTTGCACTCGAAAAGTATCAAAAAAATGAAATTTTCAAGACAATAATTCGATTTCAAGACTATAATTTTCAGTCTTAAAATTAAGAAAATTATTGTCTGCATAATAGTGTCTTTACATCTAATAAAATAATCAAATATAAACAACATTGAAACAACAATATGGTACATTTTAAGGATAAATTGCCTTAGTTGTACTGTCGTAGAGCTACATGGGAGAATGTCAAATTCCTAATTCCAAAAATGGGTGCCTACTACAAAGCACTTCAGAGATTATCTTTTCTTCTGCTATTATCATATCTTGATTTGCTTTTCTAGAGAGTTGAATGGCTTATCTTCCCTCTTTTTTCTACATCTTTTTGCATCAATATACTTGATGTTTGATGATAAGTACAAAAGAGCTAAAACTATAAGAACATGAAAACTTCGGATTGCTCAAAAGCTTTAATAGTGAGATACATTTAGGCTTTCTTGATTCGAATGGAGTTCTCTAAGCCCGACTTCATGCAACTTTTTGTTTTTAATATAAACTTATATAAAGAAAAAAAAAATTTAACGATGCTATAAAGTTGGGAGATTGATGAAGAATAGAGATGATGAATTTACTTGTTCGGGCGTTCCTTCGAAAAGCTTGCCACATGATAAACTGAACAGAGTATCTCCAGTGAAAATCGCCCCCGACCCAGGAAATAGAAGCTTATGTGACCTGCATCGATTCCAAAACAACACAGACTATAAAGAAAAATTATCTTTTTTAAAACATAATAAAGCTTGGCAATCTTTCCAGTAAACTAAATGAAGAAGAACTAAATATAACTGGTTCGACAAACTATATAGAATCTACAACTACAATAATAATGTTTACAAACCCAGATGAAAATTTATTTTTTGCACAATCCCTCTGCCTTTGCACTTATTAATGACTTAACAAATGTATCATTGTAATATCATACTTATTAATGATTAAAATATCAAATAATAAAATAAATAAACAGTTCTTACACAATCAACAATCAAATTACAAAGGCCTTTGATCCATCACCAGTTAAAGCCTTGGAAAAAGACATTCTATTGTTCTTGAAGACATAATTCCATACCTTAGTCTTTTATTTCAATGCATAATTTTATAATTAAAAAAAAAAACAATATCAATAAGACACTTCCTCTACAACTACTACACAAAACCTTCAAAGTTCTCCTTGTCATGTCACCTATCATGACAGAAGAAGAGAAAAAAAATATTATAAAGAATTTGCAAAATGCTTCATAGTTAATGAATGAGGTATAAATGGAAATATGATGCAATATGGTAAGGATCAAAATTTACAAGAACTTTAAAATTAATTTTTTAGGCTATAACCTCGAGTATGACCAGGAGTTGCCATAACAAGAACCTCATGGCCTGCAAACATCCACTTGTCGCCATCATTCAAGGCAATATCAATTCCAGGTATCCTCTCTTTATCTACAACCGAACCAATCACCTAAAAACAGAAGAAATCTCAAAAGATTACATTAAACAACGTAAACCTAACAGAAAAGCCTAAAACTTCTTGGTTAATAATTGAAATGGATATCAGTTCTTTCAAGTACAAGGGAAAAAGATCTCAATCAGCTAATGCTCATGAAATATCAAATTCTACGACCTAGTCCATTAAATGAAGATGAAAATACTTTATGCAGCACATCCTCATTAAAATGCAACCTTTTAATGGTCAGTAAAGGAACCATTTCTTCTCAAAAAGCTAAAAAATCCACAGTATTTATATAGATATGTCAAAATATTTTTTATAATCTGTGGAAGCGTCTAACTATGAAAAAAAAAAAAAAGAAGGCCAGTCAAACCATAAAAAAAAAAAAAGTGTCCGATGCTTCAAAATCTAAATTCAAGTTGTGACTTAAAATTATATTGCATGAAATTTTCTCTCGTGAAATGAAAATAATCCATTTTCTAGTATTCTAGAATATGACTTTTCAAATAAAAAGGCCTTTCAATATTAGGCAGCCCCCTCTGGTCAAGAGGTCGGAAAATAAAGCTACAGTGCAAGAATGCAACATCATTATACAACAAATGTGGTCATACCAACCTCCTCGACCTAAAATATCACATTTCATATAATACTCACAAACTTAAAATTAGATATTTGCTCATATTTTTTAAAACAAGATAGTTTCACAAGACATAAAATTCCAACAAAAATTAAGTGTGATGGACATACCTTAGCTCCATACCTTGCTTTCAATTCTATATTGCCACCAGTATGATCATGATGATGATGGGTATTGAGAATATAATTCAAATTCCAGTTTTTCCTACTCAAGGCATCTATAATGGGTGAAGGTTCTGACGGATCTACAACACCAACAGTGCCTGTATCTACATCATGTAATAGATAGGCATAATTGTCTCGAAGACATGGCACCTGAAGAAAAGAATAAAGAAATGCGTGACTGACGGGCATAAGTAAGATTTTAAAAAGCTCATAAAAGAAACTGTTAGATATCATTTTTTATAAAAAAGAAAATGAAGTATATGATAGGAACCCTATATAATTTAATGAAAGACAAAATTAAATTACAAAGATATTGCATATATTCGGGAGGTTGTGTTGGTTGTCCTCTTAGAAAACTCACTTTTAGAGAATCCTAAAAGACATCAATTTAAATGACATCATTTCATCTCCATATAATCATTCCCAAAAATAACTTCTAAAATATTCATAATTAAATCCTAATTAATTATTTATATGGGGTCTATCAATACCCACCACCCATCGAGCACCTTAGTCCTCAAGGTGGATGGTCTTATACTCTTCTCCCTTTTATTCTTTCAAATTATCGATAGTTATATATTTGAAGAGTTTGTTGCATCGTCGAGTTTTGCTAAATGGCTCCTCTGATAAGTGTTCCTTTCTTTTAAATCTTCGGGCAAGCTCCAGCCCAACCCATGATGGAAACAAAAGGCCATCCTAATTTTTTATTGAAAGTCATTCAAAGGTTCTTCTTCCTACAGCTTGTTCCCTCATGCCGACTAGAAAAGCATCCAAGATCTCAGACCAACACTTATGATTATTCATGGACCTACATCCTATTGTCGGGGTTTTATAAAATGAACCTTGACATCTCGAGCCTCCTTAAGCTCAACCCCTTGCCATGATTCCTTCTTGGTTCTTCCTCGCTGATCGTTGACGACAATTGTTGAGCAATGAGTTCTATTGTTGACTATTTGTTGGATGAGTTTAGACTTTCTACTGGAAACAACAAACTTAACTCCTATTGTCGAGTCCAAAATTTTCTCACAGATGGAATAATGCTCGGGATTTCGCCAACGTTGAACCATTGCGAATGATTTCGAGGTGGACTTGTTGTCTCAGTTTTGCCGAACGAACCTCTGATCTTCTGTTGTAGCATAAGATTATCAAAGTGAGGATAAAAAATGGGTCTCGTACTTGCTAAATGCGACCTTTCTTGCTGAAGGGATGGTTGCTCCAGCTTTTCCAACACAATGATAAGTTTCTCTTTGATCGCTAGTAACTTCTGCAAGGCACTTCTAATATGCTGAAATTCATAGTGGATTGATTACTCTTTGCATAGAACCCAACTCTTCCTCCATCGATCGTACACGATCTCCGATTATATTCCTAGTCATCGAAAAAGCTCTAATACCACTTGATGGGAACCCTATATGATTTGATAAAAACGAAGAGATAGTTGCTCTAGCTTTTCCAACACAATGTTAACTTTCTCTTAGATCGTACTTAACTTGTGCAAGGCACTTCTAATTTGCTGAAATTCATAGTGGATTACTCTTTGCATAAAACCCAACTCTTCCTCCATCGATAGTACACGATCACCGATTATATTCTCAGTCATCGAAAATGATCTGATACTACTTGATGAGAACCATATATAATTTAATAAAAAACGAAACAAACTTACAAAGATATTACATACATTTGAGAGATCTGTTAGCTCTCTCTTTAGAAAATTCACTTTCAGAAAATACTTTTGATGATATCCTTTACCACCATCTTCTCCTCTTTAAATAAATATTTTCTAAAGCATCCTAAAAGACGTCCATTTAAATAACATCCTTTCACCCCACTACAATTATTGCTAAAAATATCTGTTACAATATTCCTAATTAAATCTTAATTAATTATTTATATGGGTTCTATCAATAACCCCCGCCCATCAAGTAAACTTCACTCTGATACCACTGATAAGAATCTTATATAATTAAATAAAATATTAAATGAACTTACAAAGATAAGACAGACATTCAAGAGGTCTGCTATCTCTCCTTTTAGAAAACCAACTTTTAGAAAATACTTTTGATGATATCTTTCAACACTCTTCTTTCCTCTTTAAATAAATATCTTTTAGAGAATCCTAAAAGATATCTATTTAAATGACACTCTTTCATCCCAAAACAATTATTGCTAAAAATATCTTCTAGATCATTCATAATTAAATCCTAATTAATTATAAATTTGTGATCTATCAGTATATTGAAAGGAGAAACAAAAAAAAAAAAAACAATGGATGAGAGGGGGAGATCAATTCTCAAGAAAAAGAGAGATAAAACTGTTTGATCTTATGAAAAATGGAGGAAAATATGCGTGTAATCAAACAAAAAATTGTTAGTTACATTTTAGACAACGAGGGGTTGGATAGAATCATTCAGATGTAATTATAAATCTCACCAAGCAAAAATGACAAGTTGAAGAACAGAAAAGATATGCAATCTCCCAAAGAGAATTTATCTTACCAATTCAATTTGCAAAGTGGAGGACATATTAACCACACTGCACAACTGACTAACTCTAAGTGATCGACTAGCCATACGCAAGGTCTTTAATGGTGAAGAAAATAGACGCATGAAGCCATACAAAAGGCCATTTCTAAGGCAAAACTGTCTCATGCCCGGCCAGACACACAGCCCGCTCCTCACCTACATCATACAAGTTATGTATGTAAATCTAATGAAAATAACAATAAAAATGACAGCAATTTTATTAAGATTAAACAAACTTTAAGGTCAAGATACAACAGTGGATATGAGAAATCATAGAATACTCATTTAAACAGAAAAAGGATTGGTAGAATATCTGCTCCTCAACATACAGATATAGGCACAAAAAATAAACAGAAACTGAGATGAACAAACAAATCAAATGCATAAATATTCTATAATTCCCAGCAGCGTAACGTTACAAACCAATATACAACGAAACCCGAAGGTGGGGGTCCAAGCTACGAACTAGACATACAAAATCAGAAAACATAGTACGCAAATGCCATTTACCCAATTAAACATTCAATCCATATCTCCACACCTTAAATTCCCTCCGACAGGCAACCATGAAAGAAAGAAACAGATCTTCAGATAAAAAAAAAAGTACAAAACATAGAAAATAAAAACTAACCCTGGAGCAAGGGAAGGAGGCCATGGCTGAGGCCTTGGAGATGATCTGCATCCCCTTTTTCCCAAAAGGGGTAGAGAGAGAGAGAGAGAGTTGTAAAGTGGGGTTGACACTCAGAGAACACCACTTTTTCTGATTCTTAATTATTCGACTTTCTTCAAATGATGTTGGCTTTTTCAGACCTCCCATCACTGACCCCCCGGCCCCCACCCACCGCTACCACGCAAACTCCTCTGTTTTTTTTTTTTTTTAAATAAATTTAACATTTAATAATTATTAAGATTAAATTTAGAAGTATTACATGAACGGGCGGCGAGGCTTGGTATTGTAACGAGCTTAGCTCACCTCGGTTCGTTTAATTTTATTTCGCAAATTGGCTCGATTTGAAATTTTTTTTCAGACAGGCTCATTGGATTCAGCCGTTGGGCTCGGCTAGTTAAACTTGATGAGTATGACTTTTTTAAAGTTGGATCAGCTCGTTTATCACCTTTAGTTGCAAATATTTGACAATTAGATGTATCAATCTAATTAGCATGTGTATAATTTGTAATTACGCAACTGTAAAATATTTGTAATGATATTCGTCTAATATTTTTATTAGATTATCACAAATAATTTTTTTTCTAAATTTTTATTTTTTTATATATTAATAAAATAATTTTATTTACTGAACAATTTGTTGTTATATATTGACATTATAACGATAAATAATCATTATAATTTTAATAATTTAACTTTGACTCACAAACTAATTAAAGTTGATTTTTTTTTATTTAGCTTGTTTGACTGAGTGAGTCAAATTTTTCGACTGATTCGATTGTCATCTATATTTAATTATATATATAATATATAATATATATATAATAATACACCTTTAGTTGCAAATATTTGACAATTAGATGTATCAATCTAATTAGCATGTGTATAATTTGTAATTACGCAACTGTAAAATATTTGTAATGATATTCGTCTAATATTTTTTATTAGATTATCACAAATAATTTTTTTTTCTAAATTTTTATTTTTTTATATATTAATAAAATAATTTTATTTACTGAACAATTTGTTGTTATATATTGACATTATAACGATAAATAATCCATATATATAAAATAATTAAAAAAAAAAAGATAAGATAAGGTCTTGTTTGGGACAACTTAAAAATAATTTAATCCTTGTAAACCCTTCTTGAAAACACCAAACGACTCACTAAACCTTCCCAAAACAATAAATTATAGCTACAGAACCCATGCTTGAGAAAAACAAGTCAAAACCAGGGGAAAAAACACTTACAAACAACATTTTACTGTCACACAAACGATAATACCATCAACCCGAGCTAATGCGAGAATGAGAGTTCCATCGAAACTCACATGACATGGCCGAAATATTGCTGATTTACAAAGACGTGATTATAATTATGGATTTTAAAAAGGGTGTGAATTTTTTCCGCTCATCTTCCTCCGGATAATTGAATAGCATCTTGGTTGTAAATCGAATCTTCACCCCAATCAAATCTTCTCTGCAACCTATCGTATTCCTCTCGCCGAGATACTTCTACATGTTGCCATTCTTCCCATCTCTCCGCGAGCCCCTCTCCTTCCAGCATTCGGACCACCTCTGACATGGCCGGCCTTTCGTCCGGTGATGGTTGGGTGCAAAGCAACGCAACTTGAATCATCATTTCCACCTCTTCGATGTTATAGTTTTTATCGAGGTTGTCGTCGACGATGGCATCCAGTTTCTTCTCTCGTTCCAGCTTCTTGACCTTGCAAATCATAGACATATCAAAATCAACATTCGAACAAAAGTGAGGTTATTAAATTTACCACAAAAGTTTGAAAAACTTAATTATTTACCTATTTTACTTACATGGTCTAGCAGTAAAACATCGTCTTCTTCTTCCAACCGTGAAAAGTCAATTGCCCGTTGACCGGTCACAAGTTCCAGCAACATGATCCCATAACCAAAAACATCAGTCCTTTCGGACGACTTTCCTGTCGACAAGTACTCGGGGGCTATGTGACCCATTGTTCCTCGTACTTGAGTGGTCACGTTAGTCTTCCGAACATCTACCAACTTTGCCAAACCGAAATCGCCTACAACTGCTTCAAAATCCTCATCAAGCAACACATTCGCGGCCTTAACATCACGATGAATGATCTTCGGATTGCAATGCTCGTGAAGATACTCCAATCCCCTAGCGGTGCCTAAGGCAATTCGCTTTCTCGTAGGCCAATCCAAAACAGGATCTCCAGGTTTAATTTCTGCATCGATCAATGTTCGGTAAAATCCCGCAAATACGATATATGAGAGGCCGCACTAGAAAGTTCAAGTAAGAATTGAGTTACCATCTAATTTTCACCTTCCCAACTCACATGCCAACATATTATTTTTTCATTAATTCAATGTATACTTAATTATTTCATACAAAATTAAATGACAACTATAGAGGGTAAGAACTACAATTTCGGGTTATAAAACAAAAAATGGATTAAAGAATCAATACCTCTTAGTTGATAGGCAACGCTTAAGTTTTGCATGAAGGGATAAACCAGAAGGCGTTCTGTTGTCGTGGTGCAGAATCCGATGAGTCGTAGTAGATTCCTATGAACGGCTACACTAATCATCTCAACTTCTCGTTGGAAGGCTGCATCTCCTCCAGGGCTTTCGAAGTCGGTGAGGCGTTTCACTGCAATTTTCGTGTTGTCAGCAAGCACCCCTCTGTAAACCTTTCCGAATCCTCCTTGTCCCAACACATTTTTCTTGCTGAAATTGTCTGTTGCTAACTGTAACTCTCTCCATGCAAATCTTTTCAGTTGACCAAATGCGATTCTTCGGTCAACTTCGCCTGATAACACAATTGAAAAAGGCCAACAGAAAAAAGAATGAGCAATATTCAAAACGTGTAACCGTGAGTCAAAATTCTCCATGCCATAAATTAAAACATGCCAGCCAAGTCAAAAAGGTTATGTTTAATAATGTGGTGTATAAACAACTATATTTTTTTATAAGAAATTTTATATTATAAATGAAAAGTTACAAGAATTCCGGAGGAGATAACTTCACCCGACCAAAAAACCAACTAATGAAAAACAATTATTTAGAACTATAAGCTTGTTTAGTAATAACAAAATTAAATGACAACTATAGAGGGTAAGAACTACAATTTGGGTTATAAAACAAAAAATGGATTAAAGAATCAATACCTCTTAGTTGATAGGCAACGCTTAAGTTTTGCATGAAGGGATAAACCAGAAGGCGTTCTGTTGTCGTGGTGCAGAATCCGATGAGTCGTAGTAGATTCCTATGAACGGCTACACTAATCATCTCAACTTCTCGTTGGAAGGCTGCATCTCCTCCAGGGCTTTCGAAGTCGGTGAGGCGTTTCACTGCAATTTTCGTGTTGTCAGCAAGCACCCCTCTGTAAACCTTTCCGAATCCTCCTTGTCCCAACACATTTTTCTTGCTGAAATTGTCTGTTGCTAACTGTAACTCTCTCCATGCAAATCTTTTCAGTTGACCAAATGCGATTCTTCGGTCAACTTCGCCTGATAACACAATTGAAAAAGGCCAACAGAAAAAAGAATGAGCAATATTAGAATTTTATATTATAAATGAAAAGTTACAAGAATTCCGGAGGAGATAACTTCACCCGACCAAAAAACCAACTAATGAAAAACAATTTTTTTTTTATTGAAAAGAACCATATTAAAATATAACTTTTAAAATATTTAGAACTATAAGCTTGTTTAGTAATAACAAAATTAACATCCCATAAGTCATCATCAAAGATCTATCCACGAGAGTAATCTCCTTTCAATGAATTCAAGTGGCTCAAAATTTAGGTTGATCTCTTACTGTCTAAATTAACTTCATTTTGTTCTTTGTGTTTTTTCTCCGTAATAACAACATCACTGATTAATATTAAAGTATAAGATCTTTTTCACTAACGAATACACGAAAAAATAAAGAAATATCTTAACTAATCACAATTCATGTCAAGATCTACAAGATACTCTCATGCAATGAGAGATCATTTCATTGGATTACTCACCCTCCCATGTTCATATGCTTGTTTTATGTTATTTTGATAAAATAAATCAAATTATATAATTACCAACCTGCGACATCCACAAAAATTTCACGCTTGTAACCTTTGTGTCTACCTCTGCAAAGACAAAATAAAAATCCACCCAAAAGGAGAATAATTGCAAACCCTCCAACAAGCCCAACTATAATGCCAATTTTCGGCTTGTGTGAACGGCCTGTGAAAAAGTGAAAAAACTATAAATTAAATGAATAAATCAGATTTCAGGAAACCATTTTAAATGAAGAAATATTTTGATTCTATTACCCGAGCTATAACTATCAGATATACAAGAGTGAGTATTTACACCACAGTTCAACCTATTTCCTGAGAAACTGAGCCAACACAAAAATAAAATAAAAAACCCAAGATTAAAATTCCATAGTAATAATTCAAAACTCCATCACAAATTTTTTCATACTTATATTTTGGAATTTGAAATAATTTTTCTGGAATTGGACCACTGAGATTATTTGAATCGAGCAAACTGCAAATGGAATAGCAACTGGATCAAACACAAATCTGCAAAATTATCAAAAACTAAATGCAAATAAGCTTTTCACTATGATCACTGATTTGCAAAAGGACTGCATACATATTTATCAGGCCCGGAAGAAGTGAAAGTGACTCAGGAATGGTCCCTGAAAGATTATTTTGACTCAATGTCCTGCATAAAGGATCAGCAAATATTGTACTCCTAAGCGAAAGATTTATTTTGCAATAATTTTATGAAAGACTAAACAGTAAACAGCTCATAATCCACAAATTTAGGAGTGCAAAATATATATGAAATTATTACTCACAAGAACTGAAGTCTCTTAAGATTTCCAAGGGAGGATGGTATTTGACCTATTAACTTGTTGTTTTCCAAATCCAAGCTCGCCAAACTTGTAATATTTCCAAGCTCATCAGGTATTTCACCAGTAATGTAATTTCCTTGTAAATTTCTGCACAAAAAACCAATCATTTGTATATGAAGTTATTTTTGTACTTAGATAAATGATGCTGACAGGAAAGGTTCAGAGGGAAAGGTTAATTCAACTTTTCGCTGTAGCTCACTCCTTTTTACGAGTTTTATTTTACATCTTTTTACAGAAAAAAACAAACTTTTGTATTTGAACCCACACAAAATGTAATACCATTTCATTGTTTTGAAGTAGGCAGTTACTTTTAAAAGTAGGTTTACTCCAAGAGATTAGTTCAAAAAGGTATATCAAAATCCTCACTGAGTGACGATAACCGGAAATCAAAATGATATCGCGAAACATATTGATAGACCCCCAATTACACTCGCCTATTCCAAACGCAAGAAAAAAACTTAACAAGGAGTAACTATTAAGGTTCTTTTCATAATTATTATTAAATAGTTGAGTTTAATTATTATGATTCATGTCATTTATTTTGAGGACAATGCTGGTACTTTAATGGTGTTTAGGAGGAATTAGGGTTATACTTTTGTAATCCAAGGTTTTGGGGATAACTAGAGTTATACTTTTTCAAAATCATGTCAAATTGATTGTTCTATCAATTTTCTCTGTTAGTGACTATTTTTGCAGAGAACTTAACACATATTTAACTCTATGTCCTACACTCTACATCCGATAGTGTGGCATGCAAGTAAATACTTACAGAGTGTTGAGAGATTTTAGAGCTCCAACTTTTGGGGACAAGGTTCCTGTGAATCCCATTGACGACAATGATCTAGAAAAGAATGATAACAACATAATTTTAGCAGAAAAGAGCTAGATCATTTTTCCTGTGAAAATGTGGAATTGAAAGGCAAAGGAACTATTACACAGAAGTTACGAGATTGTCGGTGCAAATAACATTGGACCAGGTGCATGGGTTAACTTGATTTGGGTTCCAATCTGTGAGCTGATTTGCTGTTGCATTTAGTGAGTTTCTCAAAGAATATAGAGCATCTCCTGAAACATAGCATATGATAAAACAGAGTAAAACAGCAAGAACAATATTTGAATATAAAGAGATCATATCCATTATTTAAAGGATAGTATGGTAGATTTTCGTTGGACTCTGTGATTTGAGGCAAGTACCGTGGGGTTAATTTCGGTTAGTCTACTTAAAAAGTTCATAGGATTTCCTTTGGTAGTCTTTTAAAGTTTATCTCCCAGCATTTTCTTGTCGATGAGGAATATGTTGCAGGAGATGGAAGGCTTATCCAATTTCAGAAAGATATATCAATTGATCATCTCCTCCTATGCGTCTACTGAATCATTGTACAAACTGGGTTTTCCGAGCAATGGACTTTGGAAATTTTTCCTTCATAAGAAGTTCGAAGTTTCAATCATAACGAAACCAATAAATGCAGAACTTTGTTGGATTCTTCGATTTGAGTATTTTTTTCTTCCAAGTCTTGACTAAATTACCTTACAAATAGTTCATTTCCAGCAACTATAGATTTCAATGATTTTATTGGGAAGCCAAAAATTCTTAAAAAAGTTCAAGTGTTCACTTTCATTCTAGCATTGAGTAAATTAGTACTAAGGATAAATGGATGATTTTCATAAAAGAATCCTCTCATGTCTCATGATCTTCCGTGTTCCTTGTTCGTAGGTTCATAAATTACACCCTTCCCGTGCAGGTCACATGCTTATTTTGACGGATTATCTAACGACAAGGGTTCTATTAGCTGATGTTATTAAGTTTTTGGAGTCGAGTATTCGAAAAAAAAAATTATCTTTGAAATAAATCATCTTGTTTCTTAATTATCCATTCGAAAATGAATGTGTTGTGAAGCTCCAACGCTATATCCCACCTAATTAGCTTCATATCTCTCGAGTTATAAACAGCCGAGGAAAATGGAGATGCCCGAATATATCACACCGACTCAGCTTTATATATGAGCTACGAAGATATCAATTTATATTTTAAATATAAATAACACAAATAGTATTTAACCCTCTCATTTCACCTTCATAAAGTATTAGAAATTGATAGGGAAGAATCGGGTTTCGTACCTTGATAATCAGACAACACAAAAGGCAGCAAGCAAGCTAATATCCAAACCACAAGAAGTGGGGTGCCCATTCTCAATATTATTTCTGTTGGGTAAACAATGAATAAATCAACCATTGGGGAACAGATTTGACAATAAATATGCATATAAATAGCCCATTTTTCATTAATTGTCGAGAAAAGAACGAATAGTCTTGCATATTAACTCTGATCCAAGCAATCATAATCATATAGCTAGAAATGATAAATATTGAAACCGCAACTCATCAAATCTTTCAGCATATGAAACAAAAACACAGAAATCTACCCAAATCATCAAAGACTAAAATTGGTTAGCTTCAAAATCGAAATACTTAGCACATGCAGAAGCTAATCCACAGAGATTAGACAGAGCAAAAAAACTAAAATAGTGAAATAACCAGATTCTAAAAACTGAAGGGGGAGGCAACGGAAGACGAAGAGCCTGCTCTGGGGAACAAATGGGTATGGTGAGAATTCATGAAAGAAGAAGAATCGAAAGATCTCTGGAGAGATTTCGTACGAATAAGCTTAATTGTGAGGGGGACCAAGCTCAGTAAAGTACACTATGCTTTGCTTCTGCCCCTTTTTTTTATTTTGCGAAAGAACACTCTTTGAGACTTGAAAAATCAAAAATAAAGTTCAAAGCTTTTAAGTTCTAGACAACTGAAGTTCGTTCCTTTTCAAGAGATTCTAACAACCATTTATTAATAAGGTTAAAATCCAATTTCACTGTAAATTTATTATTATTATTATTTTTTAAATCCACGATGACCAATCAAACATTAAACTATTCAAAATCTAACAATTCAATTTCTGGCGGTCCACTGATAATCTCTCGTTCTGCATTTTACACATAGAACAGAGGGACCATTCTAAAAGCATGGTCCCCCGTTATGTGGGAGATCTAATTCCACGTCCCCTACACGTACACAACGGGAGACCGATCTAAAAAGAACGGCCCCCCGTTCTATCCATGGGTCAATGCGGGGGTGTAGACGGCCCCGCGCAAGTGCGTTGCACATAGAAAATACACCGGAGCAGTTCATTTTAGCCCTCCCCCCCCTGTTCTCTCGCAGCCCGTGATCAAAAGCATACCGGTAAGAGAAGAACTCTCAATGAGATTTGTTTTTTTCAGAAAAAATATAGTTATTTAAAAGAAATTAAAGCAGAAATAGTCGAATATTCTTTGACAAATGGTTATGGGATCAAATTCACGAAAAGTGACAAGCAGTGGCTAACAGCTGAGTGTGAAGAAGGATGTGAGTGGCGACTACATGCTTCGAAGATACAAAATGAGCTTGCGTTTCAAATAAAAAATTTGACCGATTCTCACAGCTGTTTAAGGAAAATTGAGAATCGACACGCTACAGCAAAATATGTGGCGAATCATTATTTGGATAGGTTCAAAAGTCAACTTACGTGAGAAATCTCATTCATTATCGAGACAATGAGGGATGATTTGACTGTCCACATTACACCCAGTCTTGCCAAAAGAGCAAAAAGCGTAGCTCGAACACTTAATTAAGGGAATGACAACGAACAATACAAGCTACTGTGGTCGTACGTAGCTGAAATATATAAATCAAATCCAGATAGCACATTAAAAATACATGTTTACGAGATGAGCTCTAATTCATTGGTATTTCAAAGAATGTATATGTGCATGGCTGGGTGCAAGACAAATTTGTTGTAGTTCGGTAGACCTGTTACCTATTTGGATGGTTGTCATCTGAAGAGCTTGTGTCCCGGCCAACTACTCACTACCGTCAATATTGACGGCAACAATGGAATATATCCCGCTGTTGTTGCCAACGTTGAATCCGAGTGTACGGACTCATGGAAGTGGTTTTTTACATATTTGAAGCGAGACATAAACATGAGATCCGGATACGGATTGACAATTGTTTCGGATTAACAAAAAGTATAATGCATTTTCAATAGTTATTTCAACTATTGGGCGTTGTGGTAGTTATATTGTTTTATATTGACACTGTTTTTTTTTCAAATATCAGGAGTTGTCAATTTATGTGCATGAACAATTAGAACACGCCGAACACCGTTGCTACCTCTGGCATATGTAAGCAAATTTTAAAAATCAATTTCAGGGCAGGGTATACGAGATGCGATGTGGAATACAGACAGGGCAACCACAAGTTTCCATTTCGAGATAGAAATGAGGAAATTACATCAGATTAGTCTGGAGGCCCACGCATATCTTCTAAATGAAGAGCCTAGATATTGGGCTAGTCATGTGTTATCTTCGATTCCCAAGTGCAAAATGAGCTTAAATAATTTGTGCAACTCATTCAATGTATTTCTATTGCCTGCTAGGGACAAACCGATTATTGCCATGTTCGAGATGATCCGAAAGTGTTTGATGATTCGCATAGTGAAAAAATTTGAGACGTTGGCCCAATCAACAGACCTTCTGTGTCCCTAAATAAGGAGAAAGCTTGTGAAGTTATAAAGTGCAGCTCTAAATTGGAGTGTTGTGTTTGCGAAAACTACACAATTTGAGGTCAACAACGACAACGAACAGTACGTTGTCGACATGATTGCCAGTGTGTGCAACTGTAACATGTGAGAGCTTACTGAAATCATTTGTGTCCATTTCATTCAATACATGCATTTCATGAGAGTAGCACCAGAAAATTATATGCATCAATACTATCACTAGGAAACTTATCTGTTGATGTACTCACACTTTATTCAACCTCTTAGCGGCCAAAAAATGTGGCGCTAAGGTCAAATAAGAAGGAACTCTCCTGCCAAGAAGAAAGCGCCACCTTGGTGTGAGATGTCGATGAGCTGTCAAGTTCGACAATTAGTAAGAAGAACTCAAAGATGTCGTGTGGTATCTATCGGCAGCAGGGACATAATAGTCGCATTTTTCCTCAATGGGGATCCACTTCAGGCACTGCTTCGCAAGACACGTTTATGAGTTTCAACATATTTGACAGGATGTAGGTACATTTCAACGCATTTCGCTCATAAACACACTGTCATTTTATGTGCAGGAATCTTCGACACGGGGCCACGACAGAAATTAAGATCTCTCAAATTAATACACTGAATCTTTCTCTTTTGCATTTGAATCATTTAGCACTTTAGATTCATACACAGTTTGTCATGTAATTTCAAAGGTTATTCAAATTATAATTATTTATTTTGATTTATTTAAATTATATTTATTTATTTTAAGTTATTCAAAATTATAATTATATATTTCTTTTAGTTTATATAATTATTCGAATTAAAACTTCCACTTTAAAAAAACTCTACTATAAAATAATTTGAATACATTAATTAATATAACTAATTTAAAAATAATTAATTCAGTCTTTTATTTAAATAGATTATTATAATAAATAAATTAAAAAATTTGGTAGAATTTCTTTTAGTTTAGGTTATTCAATTATAATTATTTTTTTCGTTTAGTTTATTTTTAAAAAAATAAATTTTAGACTACTATTTTAAAGGTAATTCAAATTATAATTATTTATTTTAGTTTATTCAAATAATAGGTATTTATTTGCCAATGTTAGTCAATTATATATTTAATATAATAAAATAAATTATTATGTTAATTTTATATAGAAATATATATTTAAATAAATTATAAATAATTACATATATATTTTAGGTTATTCAAATTAGAATTATTATTATTATTTTTTTTTTATAAAAAAATGAAAAAGTTTCGTTTGTTTTATGACTACTTCATAACTATCTTCAAATAATTTCTACAAATTAAAATCACAATTTTATCACCAACAACCAGATTCACCAAATAACATACACTAAATGACAAATATAAACTAAAATAAAGTTACAAACATAAACTACATTGTAAAAATAAACTGCAAGACATAAAATTAAAGTACATAAAATTTACAAAACATAACATGAAATACAAAAAATAAACTACATTACGGTGGGGTGAGACTTCGTCGTCTTCGCCCACCATCTAATTATCGAGTGTCTTCGCCATGCGATTCTGGGAAATGGCAAGCTTTCTCTGGGACTCAACCAACTCTCTTTGGCCCACTTAGAGCTCCTCGACTCTGCCTACGAGGAATTGAATCTCCTGCTGATGCTGATGCTGATGCTGCTGCTGCATCTGATATAGTTGCTGCTGTAACTGATACATCTGTTGAGTTATGTCCCATGTACTAGTATCCTGGGGGGGCCAATGGTGGCGCAGTGGTGGCGGTGTCATCCTCCATTGAAACTGTAGGATCATGATTGTCTAAGAGGGGAGGTGAATTAGAAACTTCTAAAATTAATCGTTTTTAACAATGCAAATGATTTATCTTTTCTTTTCACTTTTTGATAATATTATACTAAAAACATCAAACAATACTGAACAATTAAAGTAAGAGTGAGAGAAATAGATTTGACACCGATAATTTTTTATGTGGTTCGACCAAACTTGCCTACGTCCACGCTTCAAGGTTTCCCCCCTTGAAGATCATTATCTTCTCCTCAAACGAGATTACTTGATCGAATTTCACGGGTGTCGATCTACAACCTTACAACTTTGGATTGAACTTCATGGGCGTCAATCTACTGCCTTCAGGTTTTACAATATGAAAAAGTTTTGAGCACAAATCTACACACTCTCTCAAATGCTAAATCTCAAGTTATGATGTAGAGAGGTGTAAACAAAGATTATCGCGTGAGCTCGTAGGAGTTCTGAGTGACTGTTCAAAAGATTGGCAAAAGTTCTTCTCTCGAGCTACTGTTCTTTTATATATACTTTTGTTTGTAATCTGCTTCACTCTCGGAGGACTCCTTGTTTCCGTACAAAAATATGACCGTTGTGAAGAGTCCGTACGAAGAAATATAGTCGTTGTGGTCTGAAGTCGATATCACCCGCGGCCGAAGACTTCTTGATTCGGAAGATGTTATCGAAGTCTTTGTTCGATCGACGTTGATCTTGTTAAGCATTTTCATATTGGACGACTTCTAAATTCGGATGATGTTAATCTGGTCGACTTGACTTTGTTGCAGAGTCATGTTGACTTAAATAGTGTTTAAGTCTAAATATGTTTTTGATGATGTTTTTAGAATGTCAAGTATGTAATTTGATTATGTTTATTAATAGAGAATAATAAATTATTCATGTGATTTAATTTGTTTGAAATACCCTCGAAAATGGTATTTTAGTAGTCTAACAATCGGGTTGAGTGTACAGGGCTAAAAATTGATAAACAAAGGGTACATCCACCGATCGCGAAATGACATAGAAGAGTTCCTTCTGCCAATCGCAAAACGACAAAGAGTGAAGTCGTTTAAAGGCTACTTCTACCGATGGAGGTTCAGTGTTTAAAACATTATTCCTGCCGATACCGGTTCAAGCATTGAAGTGTTGCATCATCCGATAGCGTTCGAGCTACATCTTCCGATAGCATTCCAAGCTGCATCTGCCGATGAAGTCTTCAAGATGCATCTGCCGATGGAGTCTTCAAGATGCATCTGCCGATGGAGTCTTCAAGATACATCTGCCGATGGAGTCTTCAAGATGCATCTGCCGATGGAGTCTTCAAGATGCATCTGCCGATGGAGTCTTCAAGATGCATCTGCCGATGGAGTCTTCAAGATGCATCTGCCGATGGAGTCTTCAAGATGCATCTGCCGATGGAGTCTTCAAGATGCATCTGCCGATGGAGTCTTCAAGATGCATCTGCCGATGGAGTCTTCAAGATGCATCTGCCGATGGAGTCTTCAAGATGCATCTGCCGATGGAGTCTTCAAGATGCATCTGCCGATGGAGTCTTCAAGATGCATCTGCCGATGGAGTCTTCAAGATGCATCTGCCGATGGAGTCTTCAAGATACATCTGCCGATGGTGTTTTCAAGTTGTTTCTGCCGATGATTTTTCAAGATGCATCTGCCGATGGAGTCTTCAAGATGCATCTGCCGATGGAGTCTTCAAGATGCATCTGCCGATGGAGTCTTCAAGATGCATCTGCCGATGGTGTTTTCAAGTTGTTTCTGCCGATGATTTTTCAAGATGCATCTGCCGATGGAGTCTTCAAGATGCATCTGCCGATGGAGTCTTCAAGATGCATCTGCCGATGGAGTCTTCAAGATGCATCTGCCGATGGAGTCTTCAAGATGCATCTGCCGATGGAGTCTTCAAGATGCATCTGCCGATGGAGTCTTCAAGATGCATCTGCCGATGGAGTCTTCAAGATGCATCTGCCGATGGAGTCTTCAAGATGCATCTGCCGATGGAGTCTTCAAGATGCATCTGCCGATGGAGTCTTCAAGATGCATCTGCCGATGGAGTCTTCAAGATGCATCTGCCGATGGAGTCTTCAAGATGCATCTGCCGATGGAGTCTTCAAGATGCATCTGCCGATGGAGTCTTCAAGATGCATCTGCCGATGGAGTCTTCAAGATGCATCTGCCGATGGAGTCTTCAAGATGCATCTGCCGATGGAGTCTTCAAGATACATCTGCCGATGGTGTTTTCAAGTTGTTTCTGCCGATGATTTTTCAAGATGCATCAGCCGATGGTTTTTCAGTATGCATCTGTCGATGGAATTCAAAGCTTGCATCTGCCGATGGAGTCTTCAAGATGCATCTGCCGATGGAGTCTTCAAGTTACATCTGCCGATGGCATTTGAAGATACATCTGCTGATGGTGTTTTCAAGTTGTTTCTGCCGATGATTTTTCAAGATACATCAGCCGATGGTTTTTCAGTATGCATCTGCAGATGGAATTCAAAGCTTGCATCTGCCGATGACTTATCATGTTGCATCAACCGATGGCGTTTTGAAGATACTCATGCCGATAGCTTTTTAAAGCTGCTCCTACCGATGATATTCCGCCAGAATTCAAAATAGCCGCGAAGCTACAGTGACGTCGTTTTCAGCATTAACTCTAGAACTTTAATGGCGACGACGATTTGCAACTACAGACGGCAACGGCTACCTGATCTAGTACGGATGCTTCCCAACGGTAACATTTTCCATTTGAAGAAAGGAGCATTCAATTCTGTGAAGCAAAAGATCAGACAGAGTATTTAAGCCGAGGTTAGAGCACGAAGACACAATTTTTTGCAAATTTTATCTTGAGCCCTAATCTGCCACATCGATCATACTCTGTATTTCTTCTACACCTCTCGATATTAACTTGAGATTTAATCCTTGTGAAAGTGTAGTCTGAGCTTATAATTTACAAAGTCAAAAATCTGTAAAAACTTGAAAGCCTGTGGATTGACGCCCGTCAAGTTCAATCCAGATTTGTAAAAGGCAGTTGATCGGAGCCCGGAATTCCGATATGTTTATTCTCGAGAGGAGAAGGTTAATGATCTTCAACCGGTGAACCTTGAAGCATGGATGTAGGCAAGGTTTGGCCGAACCACGTAAAATATCTTGTGTTGGTTTTCTCTCTCTCTCTCTGTTATTTTTATTGGTGTGTTGATTCGCTGTTAGATTAATATTTTTTAAAGAGGTCTAATTCACCCCCCTCTTAGACAATCTCGATCCTACAATTGGTATCAGAGCTAGGTTTGTCACTGTCTAAGTTTGGGCTTAAACACTCTGTGAAATATATATATCTACAATGACATTCAACACTAACTTCACACACATAGAAGGTCAAGCTGCAAATAGACCTCCTTTCTTTGATGGTAGTGATTATGTTTATTGGAAGGCTAGAATGAAAATATTCGTTCAAGCCATAGACTATGAGACTTGGTGTATTATAGAGAATGGTCCTTTTAAGGCCATGAAAACTGTAGATGGGAAAAGTATCCCTAAGGACTCTACTTAATTATCTGAGTCCGATAAGAGAAATCTGAGCCTTAATGCCAAGGCAGTAAACACCCTGTACTGTGCTCTGAATAGAGACGAATTTAATAGAGTACAAGGGTGTGAGAGTGCCCAAGAGATTTGGCACCTATTAGAGGTCACACACGAGGGCACAAATCAAGTGAAAGAGAGTAAATTAAATATGCTCATACACGAGTATGAACTATTCTCTATGCCTAAGGATGAGTCTGTTTCTTCCATGTTTACAAGGTTTACTAACATTACTAATGGTTTGAAAGCTCTTGGTAAATCTTATTCTAGTGAAGAACAGGTCGGGAAGATCCTCAGATGTCTTCCAAGAAGCTGGCAGCCAAAGGTGACTGCCATACAGGAAGCAAAGGATCTCAAGGCTCTAAAACTTGAGGAACTCATTGGATCTCTCATGACACATGAGATCACAATGAGATCAAACGAGAAGGAAGACCTCAAGGAGAAAGAGGCTACAAAAAGAAAAGATATTGCTATGAAAGCCTCCTCTAGTAAACAAGATGTATCTGAGGAAGAAAAAGAAGAAGATGATGAGGATATTGCCCTCATTACAATGAGGTTCAGCAAATTCCTCCAAAGAAAAAGAATGCAAGGAAGGAGATTTCCAAAGGTTGAGAAATCTCACAAGGAGAAGGAAATCACATGCTTCGGATGTGGAAAGCCAGATCACATGAAGGCTGATTGTCCACAAGCGAAGAAGAATCCCAAGAAATTTAAGAAGAAGGCTATGAAGGCCATTTGGGATGACAGCGAAGGTGACACCTCTTCTTCAGAAGATGAGGAAGTAGCCAATCTGTGCTTCATGGCACACGAAGATCAGGTTAGTCATTCCTCTAATGATAGTGAATCCGATGAAGATGATGGTGATTTGGTTGATGCATTTAACGATTTGGTTAAACAATTTGGCATGCTTAAGACTAAGTATAACATGTTGAAAAAGGAAAATGTAGGTTTATTAGAAAAGCATGCTAAAGAAGTGAACTTGCATGAAAAAGAAATCACTAAACTTAAGAAGAAAAATGAGTCGTTAAATAAACTTGTTATTTGGTTCTCAAATGGTAGCAAGAACTTAACATTGCTAATAGAGAATCATAGGGCTACTCATGATAAAGCAAGTTTAGGCTATGATAAGTTCAATAAGAGAAAAGTTTTTAAGAATTTCTTTGTCAAACCGTCTACTTGCTATACTTGTAATGAAGTAGAACATAAGTCCTTTGTATGTCCTTTAAAAACAAACGACAAGAAAGCTGGTTGTAAATTACAATGGGTTCCTAAAGGAACCAGACCTAACGCTAGGACCCAAAAGATTTGGGTACCTAAGAAGAAAACCTGATCTCTGTTTTGCAGGATGATGCGTCTCCAATAAGGAATCAGTGGTACCTGGACAGTGGCTGTTCTAGGCACATGACTGGAGATGCATCCATATTTGCTGTTGTCAACAAGAAGAAAGGAAACGTCACTTTTGGTGGAAACCAGAAGGGTAAAATTGTTGGCATCGACAATATAGGTAATCCTGATAACCTCATTATAGAGAATATTTTGCTGGTTGAAGGTCTCAAATATAACCTGCTAAGCATCAGTCAATTATGTGATAAGGGTTATAAAGTAGTTTTCAAGAAAAATTCCTGCATAATTAAGGATATAACAAATTGCAAGGTTCTCTTTACTGGTTTCAGGAAAGAGAATATCTATATCATTGACTTAGATAATATTGTTTGTGATAATGAGAAATGTTTTACTGTTAATTCCTCTAATGATAGCTGGATTTGGCATAGGAGATTAGGACATGTAGGGATGGATACTTTAGCTAAGATTACTAAGGAGAATTTAGTTAGAGGAATCCCTAAGATATCCTTTGAGAATGATAAGGTCTGTGAAGCCTACCAAATGGGTAAGCAGATCAAAAGCTCCTTTGCATCTAAGAATGCAATTTCTACTTCAAAGCCTCTCCAACTCCTTCATATGGACCTGTTCGGTCCCTCCAATATAGCCAGCTTAGGAGGCAAACTCTATGCCTTTGTTATTGTAGATGACTTCTCTAGGTTCACTTGGGTATATTTTCTGAAGTCTAAGGATGAGACTTTTGATACCTTCTCTAGCTTTAGGAAAAGAGTTCAAAATGAAAAGGAGCTCACCATTGTTGCTATTTGTAGTGATCATGGTGGAGAATTTGAAAATGAGAGATTTGAACTCTTGTGTCTCAAGCATAGAATTGAGCATAATTTTTCCTCCTCTAGAACCCCTCAGCAAAATGGTGTTGTTGAAAGGAAAAATAGGTCTCTCCAAGAGCTAGCTAAGACTATGCTCAATGAGAATTCTCTTCCTAAATACTTTTGGGCTGAAGCTGTCTCTACATCATGCTATGTTCTCAATCGGGTCTCTATAAGACCTATTCTTGAGAAAACTCCTTATGAGCTTTGGCATGGAAAAACTCCTTCTGTTAAATATTTTAGAGCCTTTGGTAGCAAATACTTCATTCTAAATACTAAGGATAACTTAGGAAAATTCGATTCCAAATCTGATCTTGGAATTTTTCTTGGTTATTCTCTGACCAGTAAAGCATATAGGGTATTTAATAAGAGAACTCTAGTTGTTGAAGAGTCGGTCCATGTCAACTTTGATGAGCCCCTTCAGCCCACAATCTATGTGGATGAGGATGTTACCTTGGATAAACAACTCGATTCTCTTTCCTTAGAAAAGCCTACAGATACTCCTCTAGTAGAAAAATCTTTAGAACCATCTTCAAGTTCTCTAGAAATTGTTCCTGTTAAAGATGAATCTGCAGATCTTCCTAGAGATTGGAAGTATATTAGAAATCATCCAATAGATGAAATCTTAGGTGATCCTTCATTAGGAGTTAAGACTAGATCCTCTTTTAGGAATCTCTGTGCCAATGTGGCATTTATTTCTCAGATAGAGCCTAAGAAGTTTAAGGAAGCCGAATTGGATGAAAATTGGATTTTTGCTATGCAAGAGGAGCTAAATCAATTTGAAAGGAGCAGGGTATGGGAACTTGTTCCACGGCCTAAGGATCATCCCATTATTGGAACTAAATGGATTTACAATAACAAATTAGATGAAAATGGGATTGTCGTTAGAAATAAGGCTAGGCTAGTTGCTAAAGGTTACAATCAAGAAGAAAGAATATATTTTGAGGAAACCTTTGCACCTGTAGCTCGATTAGAATCCATTAGGATGCTCCTAGCTTATGCTTGCTACAAAAACTTCACACTCTTTCAAATGGATGTAAAGAGTGCTTTCTTAAATGGTTATATTCAGGAAGAAGTCTATGTAGAGCAGCCCTTAGGATTTAAAGACTTTGCTAAACCTAATCATGTGTATAGACTTAAGAAAGCTCTTTATGGTCTTAAGCAGGCTCCTAGAGCTTGGTACGATAGATTGAAGAATTTTCTTGAAGAAAGAAATTTTAAAAAGGGAAATTCTGATTCAACTCTATTTACCATGCAAAAGGATAAAGATATTCTGTTAGTCCAAATCTATGTTGATGACATTATTTTTGGATCAACTAATGTCAACATGTGTAATGAGTTTTCCTCCCTCATGCAAAGTGAATTTGAAATGAGTATGATGGGGGAGTTAAAATTCTTCTTAGGTTTCCAGATTAGTCAATCTCCTGATGAAATTTTCTTCTGTCAAGAAAAATACATCAAGGAACTACTTAAGAAATTTGGATTAGAATCCTCTAAGTCTTCTAAGACTCCAATGAGTACCACAACTAAATTGGACAAAGATGAAAATTGAATAAATGTGGACATAAAGAAATATCGTGGTATGATTGGATCTTTGTTATATCTGACTGCAAGTAGGCCAGATATTCTTTTTCAGTGTTTGTTTATGTGCTAGATTTCAAGCTGCCCCTAAGGAGTCTCATTTAACTGCTGTAAAAAAGATTTTCAAATATTTGAGTGGGACTTATGATTTAGGATTATGGTATCAAAAGGGCACTTCTTTTAATCTGATTGGATATTCAGATTCTGATTATGCAGGTAGTCTAGTTGATAAAAAAAGCACTAGTGGCACCTGTCAGTTCTTAGGTGAATCTTTAGTCTCCTGGTATTCTAAGAAACAGAATTCTGTTGCATCATCAACTGCTGAGAGTGAATATATTGCTGCAGGCAGTTGTTGTGCACAAATGCTTTGGATGAAACAGACTTTGGAAGATTATAATCTGTTTTATGATAGGATTCCTATTCGGTGTGACAACACCAGTGCTATCAACATTTCTAAGAATCCAATTCAGCATTCTAGAACTAAGCATATAGAGGTCAGATATCACTTTATAAGAGATCATGTTCAAAAAAGTGATATTTCCTTAGAATTTGTTAATTCTGTTGATCAATTAACTGATATTTTTACCAAGCCTTTGGATGAAAAGACCTTCAATAATATTAGAATAAGGTTAGGTCTCATTCGGTTTGAGAAAAACTAAGGTTATCCCTCTGTTGGTGAATCTTGAGTGTTAGCTGTGAAGGCATCGGTAGATGTTTTTGTTTTCTTTTGGCATAGGTAGATGCTTTATTTTCTATAGGCACCGGTAGACGCACATCAATCGGTAGGCATCGGAAGATATATTTTCAATCTTCCGACACGTGTGACTCTTCGGACTAATCAGTTTTACACGTGTGACTTCATCCCGTCGGGCGAAACCCTCTTCTTTTAAACTAAGTTTCTTTTTAGAGACGCTTCACTTTTCGCGCTCTTTCTGAAAACCCTGCCTTACCAGTTCTCTCTCTCTCGAGTCATATTCTTTCAATGGATTTTCTGGGTTCATCTTCCCATGCAGTTCCCAAACCTGCCAAGAAGAAGGCCAAATTATCAGCTCGTCCTCCACGAGAGATTCCTCGTGCCAAAGAGTGGCCATCTCTTTTCTTTCTCTCTAAGGCTGCTGAGTTATCTCTTTTCTTTCTCTCTAAGGCTGCTGAGTTAAGGTACCATGACGACTATAGGTACAAATCTTTAATTCCCAGTCGTGGGATTTACTTTGATAACTTAGCTGGTATGGATATTATAGAACCTTTGAAGGATCTCGGGTTATTAGGATTATTTGAAGTAGAATCGTACTATTACCCAGAAGCCATCCGAATGTTTTATGCCAATATGAGTTTTACTTCTGATTTCTCTATTATAAAGAGCTATGTGTATAGCAAGCATATAGAGATTACTCCCCAGTTCATTAATGCCCTTCTGGAGTGCTCCCATTTAGATAGCTGCACTTATCAGTATATGTCCGGCACTGAGCCTCCTTTCTTTGGTACCTCTGAGGGTCTCAGTTTTCTACAGCTTATAGTTCTTGACCCAAACCATACCCCTGATTCTCTTAAAGGCAAACACCTGACTGCAAGAGCCAGGTTATTTTATCAGATGATAGGGTACAATATTGTCCCTAAGGGTGGTCACCATGATGAGGTGAGTGCAATAGAGCTTTTTGTTCTGTTTGCACTGTACCAAAAGGCCCCTTTCAATCTTGGATATGTTGTGGTTCGAAGGATGATTCAGGCAGTGACATCTAGGGCTACCTCCTTTCCTTACAATCTGCTTCTCATGAAGATTTTTATGCATCTTGAGGTTGTCTTTCCAGAGGATGAAGACCCCTTCCGTCTTCAACCCACAAGTTTTTATTCCAAAACCACCTTGAACAAAATGGGAATAAAGAGAACAGGAACAAGGGAGCTTGTTGTGAATGCTTCTAAGGGAAATACTACTAAGGCAGCAGTTGCCAAAAATGGGAAGAGAAAACTTAGCCTGCTAGAGGAGTCCACTGCTGAAGGAGGGGATGACTCTGAGATACCTATATTTGATAATTCCCCTTCTCAATCTCAGGCTTCTAGCTTCCAACCTCCTCTTGTGCGAAGGCGTCCTGCCCCTTTCTCACGGGCACTTATTTCAGAGGCAATCTCTACTCCCTCCTCTGTGCCCATACCCCTCCAGAGAATCCTCCATCTCCTCCTCCTGCACTTCTTTTACCGGCTCTGCTTCTTCTAGGTCCTCCATCTCCAGCCCAACAGACTCCAGCTCCTCCATCTCCAGCTCCACAGGCCCTACCTCCTCCATCTCCAGTCCAACCGGCTATACATGCTCCTCTCCAGTTCATCATGCTCCTCAAGTCCTAACAGCCCCAAATGTCCAAGTCTCCTCACCAATTCCATCAGTTACTCCTGCAACTCCAAAGACTTATCAAAGGAGATTTTTCATAAGTGAGGACCAATACTCTGAACTGAAGTCTTCCATTGCCAGCCTTGGCACTGCCCTCAGTTCCATTCAAAGTCAGCTTGACAAAGCCCAAAAGGACATGGGAATCGCCTTAGATACCGGTCTTGGTTTGCTGTCTCAGAAGGTGGATGCTGATAGGCGCATGGTTGTCAGGGAACTTGACTCTCTCCGATCTTCTGTTGACGCTTTGCATCCTGAACCTGAACCCGAACCATCTAGTTCTGTCAGTGTTCCTACAGCTTGCTTTGAAGATCTTTTTCTAGGCCTGCAGTTGCTGAAGATGTGCGCTTACTGTCATTGGATCTTCAGGAGGCTGAACTAGCATTCTCTCCTCCTGTGGTTCCTACTGCTTCTTCAAGATGCATCTGCCGATGGAGTCTTCAAGATGCATCTGCCGATGGAGTCTTCAAGATGCATCTGCCGATGGAGTCTTCAAGATGCATCTGCCGATGGAGTCTTCAAGATGCATCTGCCGATGGAGTCTTCAAGATGCATCTGCCGATGGAGTCTTCAAGATGCATCTGCCGATGGAGTCTTCAAGATGCATCTGCCGATGGAGTCTTCAAGATGCATCTGCCGATGGAGTCTTCAAGATGCATCTGCCGATGGAGTCTTCAAGATGCATCTGCCGATGGAGTCTTCAAGATGCATCTGCCGATGGAGTCTTCAAGATGCATCTGCCGATGGAGTCTTCAAGATGCATCTGCCGATGGAGTCTTCAAGATGCATCTGCCGATGGAGTCTTCAAGATGCATCTGCCGATGGAGTCTTCAAGATGCATCTGCCGATGGAGTCTTCAAGATGCATCTGCCGATGGAGTCTTCAAGATGCATCTGCCGATGGAGTCTTCAAGATGCATCTGCCGATGGAGTCTTCAAGATGCATCTGCCGATGGAGTCTTCAAGATGCATCTGCCGATGGAGTCTTCAAGATGCATCTGCCGATGGAGTCTTCAAGATGCATCTGCCGATGGAGTCTTCAAGATGCATCTGCCGATGGAGTCTTCAAGATGCATCTGCCGATGGAGTCTTCAAGATGCATCTGCCGATGGAGTCTTCAAGATGCATCTGCCGATGGAGTCTTCAAGATGCATCTGCCGATGGAGTCTTCAAGATGCATCTGCCGATGGAGTCTTCAAGATGCATCTGCCGATGGAGTCTTCAAGATGCATCTGCCGATGGAGTCTTCAAGATGCATCTGCCGATGGAGTCTTCAAGATGCATCTGCCGATGGAGTCTTCAAGATGCATCTGCCGATGGAGTCTTCAAGATGCATCTGCCGATGGAGTCTTCAAGATGCATCTGCCGATGGAGTCTTCAAGATGCATCTGCCGATGGAGTCTTCAAGATGCATCTGCCGATGGAGTCTTCAAGATGCATCTGCCGATGGAGTCTTCAAGATGCATCTGCCGATGGAGTCTTCAAGATGCATCTGCCGATGGAGTCTTCAAGATGCATCTGCCGATGGAGTCTTCAAGATGCATCTGCCGATGGAGTCTTCAAGATGCATCTGCCGATGGAGTCTTCAAGATGCATCTGCCGATGGAGTCTTCAAGATGCATCTGCCGATGGAGTCTTCAAGATGCATCTGCCGATGGAGTCTTCAAGATGCATCTGCCGATGGAGTCTTCAAGATGCATCTGCCGATGGAGTCTTCAAGATGCATCTGCCGATGGAGTCTTCAAGATGCATCTGCCGATGGAGTCTTCAAGATGCATCTGCCGATGGAGTCTTCAAGATGCATCTGCCGATGGAGTCTTCAAGATGCATCTGCCGATGGAGTCTTCAAGATGCATCTGCCGATGGAGTCTTCAAGATGCATCTGCCGATGGAGTCTTCAAGATGCATCTGCCGATGGAGTCTTCAAGATGCATCTGCCGATGGAGTCTTCAAGATGCATCTGCCGATGGAGTCTTCAAGATGCATCTGCCGATGGAGTCTTCAAGATGCATCTGCCGATGGAGTCTTCAAGATGCATCTGCCGATGGAGTCTTCAAGATGCATCTGCCGATGGAGTCTTCAAGATGCATCTGCCGATGGAGTCTTCAAGATGCATCTGCCGATGGAGTCTTCAAGATGCATCTGCCGATGGAGTCTTCAAGATGCATCTGCCGATGGAGTCTTCAAGATGCATCTGCCGATGGAGTCTTCAAGATGCATCTGCCGATGGAGTCTTCAAGATGCATCTGCCGATGGAGTCTTCAAGATGCATCTGCCGATGGAGTCTTCAAGATGCATCTGCCGATGGAGTCTTCAAGATGCATCTGCCGATGGAGTCTTCAAGATGCATCTGCCGATGGAGTCTTCAAGATGCATCTGCCGATGGAGTCTTCAAGATGCATCTGCCGATGGTCTTCAGGAGGCTGAACTAGCATTCTCTCCTCCTGGGTTCCTACTGCTGGTGCTTTTGTCGAGCCTCCTCCATGTATGGACATGGTGGTGTACTCTTAACCTTCTCCACCTCCGGCTCCCTGTCAAGCCTTGGTACTTTATCAACCACTCATCCCTCTTGATATTCATTCTCTTCGTGCACTTGTAGATGCCTATTTTCATTCAGACCTTGAAGTACCTGTTTGGATTAGCCAAGCTTTCTGGAATCATTTTGTCTCTTTCTTTAAATAGATGTTTTTGTTTGTAAACAATTTTATTGATTTCTACTTACATTTTTCTGATGTTTCTACTCTTTGTGATGAATGCATTGGTTCTATTTGTCTCTCTGTTTGTTTTTGATAATGTCAATGGGGGAGAATGGTATAAATGGTATAAATATATTTGATCAATGATTTATGCTTTGTGCCATTGCTGAATATGTTTTTGGTTGTTGTGTGTTTTTGAAACTCTAGTATGCTCTGTGTTTCTTTCTGGAAAATATGCATTTACTATGGGGGAGCTAAGATTATGGGGGAGAGCAATGTTTAATCAAATTTTATACTCAGAATTTGTCATCATAAAAAAGGGGAGATTGTTGACTTAAATAGTGTTTAAGTCTAAATATGTTTTTGATGATGTTTTTAGAATGTCAAGTATGTAATTTGATTATGTTTATTAATAGAGAATAATGAATTATTCATGTGATTTAATTTGTTGGAAATACCCTCGAAAAGGGTATTTTAGTAGTCTAACAATCGGGTTGAGTGTACAGGGCTAAAAATTGATAAACAAAGGGTACATCCACCGATCGCGAAATGACATAGAAGAGTTCCTTCTGCCGATCGCAAAATGAAAAAGAGTGAAGTCGTTTAAAGGCTACTTCTACCGATGGCGGTTCAGCGTTTAAAACATTATTCCTGCCGATACCGGTTCAAGCGTTGAAGTGTTGCATCATCCGATAGCGTTCGAGCTGCATCTGCCGATAGCATTCCAAGCTGCATCTGCCGATGCAGTCTTCAAGATGCATCTGCCGATGGAGTCTTCAAGATGCATCTGCCGATAGAGTCTTCAAGATGCATCTGCCGATGGAGTCTTCAAGATACATCTACCGATGGCATTTGAAGATACATCTGCCGATGGTGTTTTCAAGTTGTTTCTGCCGATGATTTTTCAAGATGCATCAGCCGATGGTTTTTCAGTATGCATCTGCCGATGGAATTCAAGATGCATCTGCCAATGGAGTCTTCAAGATGCATCTGCCGATGGAGTCTTCAAGATACATCTGCTGATGGCATTTGAAGATACATCTGCTGATGGTGTTTTCAAGTTGTTTCTGCCGATGATTTTTCAAGATGCATCAGCCGATGGTTTTTCAGTATGCATCTGCCGATGGAATTCAAAGCTTGCATCTGCCGATGACTTATCATGTTGCATCAACCGATGGCGTTTTGAAGATACTCATGCCGATAGCTTTTTAAAGCTGCTCCCACCGATGATCTTCCGCCAGAATTCAAAATAGCCGCGAAGCTACAATGACGTCGTTTTCAGCATTAACTCCAGAACTTTAATGGCGACGACGATTTGCAACTACAAACGGCAACGGCTACCTGATCTAGTACGGATGCTTCCCAACGGTAACATTTTCCATTTGAAGAAAGGAGCATTCAATTCTGTGAAGCAAAAGATCAGACAGAGTACTTAAGCCGAGGTTAGAGCACGAGACACAACTTTTTGCAAATTTTATCTTGAGCCCTAATCTGCCACATCGATCATACTCTGTATTTCTTCTACACCTCTCGATATTAACTTGAGATTTAATCCTTGTGAGAGTGTAGTCTGAGCTTACAATTTACGAACTCAAAAATCTGTAAAAACCTGAAAGGCTGTGGATTGACTCCCGTCAAGTTCAATCTAGATTTGTAAAAGGCAGTTGATCGGAGCCCGGAATTCTGATCTGTTTATTCTCGAGAGGAGAAGGTTAAGGATCTTCAAGGGGTGAACCTTGAAGCATGGATGTACGCAAGGTTTGGCCGAACCACGTAAAATATCTTGTGTTGATTTTTTTTCTCTCTCTCTCTCTGTTATTTTTATTGGTGTGTTGATTCGCTGTTAGATTAATATTTTTTAAAAAGGTCTAATTCACCCCCCTCTTAGACAATCTCGATCCTACAAGTCATACTTGGTTTTAGTTGACATTGCTTTTGATAGACATATCTACCAGATGACTTCAAAATCTGGTCGACTTGGTTTTGGACGTTGTTGATTTCGGTAGTTGTCATACTTTGGTCGACTTGATTTCCACGGATGACTTCGGTCGATAATTAACTGGTTCTGTCATCAGTCGATGTTCATTGGTAAACTTCTGAATCTGGTCGATGTAATTACCACAGACGACTTCGGTCGATTAATCAATTGGTTCTACAATCGGTCGATGTCAATTTTGACAGACTTTGCTTTCACCAGTCTTGACTACCAGCACTTAATCAAAATCGTTAGAAAACATAATACCCTTTTTAAAGGGCATTTCTAATTAACTGCAATTATTAATAACTTTCATTTCTTACAATCATTTTATATTTGTATATTTCATGTTAATTACAATAATAAAAAATATAGTTAGACTTAAACATATTTTAAGCTAACAATCTCTCCCTTTTTGATGATAGCAAACATACAATTAATAACCATAAACTCCCCCATGTTATTTTGTTTTTTAGATTGACAGTATATAAATATATAAAGAATAACCATATACTCCCTCATACTTTATGCATTAATATCAACTACTTTTCTCCCCATTTGACATTATAAAAAAAATAGCAAGTAGAGAAAGACGAGAATGTCATTCAACACAATACAAGTGTGATAAATAAGGAGCAAAAGGCAAAGATAAACAATGATAAATAAGTATAAATGATGCGATTCTGGATCGTATTTGAAAGATGACTTCCTAGTTGGTTTTCGGTGGCTAGAATTACCACTTGTATTTGATTGGCTACTTATGCAGTAAGTGAGTCTCCAACTAAAAGAAGGGTTGTTTGGCCTCTCTTTCACTAGGGAATACCTTCGTGGAAGATGGAAAGAAAGGTAGTAAAATGTATCTCTCAAACGAACCAAGAGAAAGATACAAGCTGTGGTCACACTCGCTCGGAATCCACCTCACAAGTTTGGCCGGGTTTTAAGTCAAAACTCAAGAAACTTGTCTAAAGACAACAAAAGGGGTTTTGATAATTCGAATCTGCTTCAAAAGTACAAAAGAAGGCCTATTTATAGGCCTTTGGCTGGAAATGAAAAGACATGCTTAGTGGATTCCATTAAATGTCCACTAAGCATTTATTACAACTTTTGACTATGAATCTAGACTAAGACTCTTGCTCTTTTCTAGGAGATGATAATGACGAATTTTAAAACATGAATCTAGACTAAGACTCTTCAATGTGACCGATTGATGCTAAGTCATTGGCGGGCTTCCAAGCTAGTAAATGCATGGGCTTCTCTTTATCTTTGGGTTAGGCTTATTCCATCATGTCTCCAAATTGTAATGTACCTGCAAAACTAGAAAACATATTAGAAAATATCTTCTTGGCCATTGATCTAGAGAAGGGGTCACGAGCCTTATCATCCTCCCCAAGTGATTGAGGATTTGACCTCAAATCTGATTGGATAGTGTCCTCCAATTCATCTTCTTTTCCAAGGTATGGCGATAAGTCTTGAACATTAAAAGTTGCTGAGACTCCATACTCTCCTGGAAGCTCCAATTTGTATGCATTATCATTGATTCTTTGCAAGACTCTAAAAGGTCCATCTGCCCGTGGGGATAGTTTTGTCTTCCTTTGCCTTGGAAAACGTTCCTTCCTTAAGTGTAACCATACCAAATCTCCTTCTTTGAATATAACTTCTTTTCTCCCTTTATTAGCAGCTCTAGCATAGGATTCATTCTTTTTTTGAATAATTTTTCGAACTTCTTCATGCAAGACTTGGACTTGTTTGGCCTTTTGAGCCCCATCGGCATTTATTAGCTCCTTGGTGGGTAATGGAAGTAAGTCTAAAGGAGTAAGAGGATCAAAGCCATAGACCACTTCGAAAGGACTCCTCTTAGTTGTACTATGTATGCTCCTATTGTATGCAAATTCAATATATGGGAGTTGGATGTCCCAATCCCCTAGTCGCTTCCCCACTATGCTCCTTAAGAGTGTTCCCAAGGTTCGGTTGACCACCTGGGTTTGTCCATCGGTTTGAGGATGGAAAGAAGTGCTAAACAATAGCTTAGTGCCCAGCTTCCTCCATAATGTTGTCCAAAATGAGCTAAGAAATTTAGTATCCCTATCTGACAAAATAGTTTTTGGAACTCCATGAAGACGGACTATCTCCTTGAAAAAGAGATCTGCTATATGCATAGAGTCATTTGTTTTAGAGCATGGTATGAAATGCGCCATCTTAGAAAACCAGTCTACTACAACCATGATGGCTTCCTTTGCTCTTGAGGTACGTGGCAACCCCAAGACAAAATCCATGCTGATTTCTACCCAAGGATGAGTGGGAATAGGTAAAGGCATGTAGAGCCCTTGAGGTAATAATCGGCTCTTGGTCTTCTTGCAAATAATACCCCTTTCAACTATTCTGTGTATATCTTTCATCATTCGTGGCCAATAGAAGTGTTCTTTGAGAACTTCAATTGTCTTTTCCTCCCCAAAATGACTAGCAAGTCCTCCTCCATGAGTTTCTTTTACCAAAGATTCTCTTAAGGTGCTTTTTGGAATGCATAACTTTCCACCTCTGAATAAGAAACCATCCTTAAGGAAATATCCACATTCGGCTCCTTGGAGACAAAGTTTATAAGAATCTCCAAAGTCTTGATCTTCTTTGTAGGCATCCTTGATCCATTCAAACCCCATGAATCGTGCATTCATCTCGGTCAACAAGGCACTTCTTCTTGATAGAGCATCGGCCACCACATTGATGTCACCCTTCTTGTACTTAATGATGTATGGAAATCTCTCAAGGAATTCCACCCATTTTCCATGCCTTCTGTTCCGCTTTCCTTGACCTTTGATATGCCTCAATGCCTTTTGATTAGAGTGAATAATAAATTCCCTTGGAAGTAAATAATGTTGCCATACCTCAAGTGTCCGAATAATGGCTAAGAACTCCTTATCATACGTGGAGTAGTTAAGAGCTGCTCCCTTCAATTTTTCACTGTAATAGGCTATCGGCTTTCCTTCTTACATTAGCACTGCTCCAATGCCCAATCCAGAGGCATCACACTCAACTTCGAATACTTTATTAAAGTCAGGTAACATCAAAATTGGAGCCTTGCATAGTTTCTCCTTTATAGAATCAAAACTTTCTTGGCACGCGGAGCTCCACTTGAATTCTCTTCCATTCTTGGTGCAATCCGTGAGGGGTGCTACAATTGAGCTGAAATGAGGAATAAACCTTCTATAAAAAGAGGCTAAACCATGGAAGCTTCGGATATCTGAGAGGCAACTGGGGGTTGGCCACTCCTTTATTGCTTTCACCTTAGTTTCATCCACCTCCAAGCCTTGCTTTGATATTATGAACCCCAAAAAGTAGACTCTCTCTTGCATGAAAGAGCACTTCTTCATGTTACCGTAAAGCTTGACCGATCTTAGCTTATCAAATAAAGTCCTCAGATGCATTAAATGGTCAGCAAGACTCGTACTATAAACAAAGATATCATCAAAATATACGACAATAAATTTGCCTAGGTATTCCTTAAGTACGAAGTGCATCAATCTCATGAACGTACTAGGAGCATTAGAGAGCCCAAAGGGCATAACTAACCATTCAAATAGCCCATATTTTGTTTTGAACGCAGTTTTCCACTCATCTCCTTCCTTCATGCGGATTTGGTGGTATCCACTTTTCAAGTCAACCTTGGAAAAATATGAAGCTCCACTTAGTTCATCAAGCATGTCTTCTAGCCGAGGTATTGGATACCTATACTTGATTGTTATTTGGTTGATGGCTCAGCTATCCATACACATTCTCATTGAACCATCCTTCTTTGGTACTAATAGAGTGGGCACGGCACAAGGGCATAGAGACTCTTGAATATAACCTTTGTCTAATAGATCTTGAACTTGTTTTTGGAGCTCCTTTGCTTCTTCTGGATTCATCCGATAAGATGGATGATTTGGTAAAGTGGATCCCGGCTCCAAGTCTATTTGATGCTCAATTCCTCTAAGGGGAGATAGCCCTCGAGGTAGCTCTTCGGGAAAAACATCTTGAAACTCCATGAGCAATGGTTGAACGTCCCTTGGAATATTTTCAAACTTTTCCACTCCTTCCTTGAATAGAATAAGTATTAATGGACCTCCTTTAAATATGACCTTCTTTAATTCTTGTCTTGATATGAATAAGGTTGATTTGGTCGAGTGCTTATGTCTTGCTTCTTCATCCATAGCCACTTGTCTTGGTCCAAGTGGTGCTAGCTTGATAGTCTTTCCACCAAATTTGAATGAATAATAATTTGATAACCGTCATGAATCGCCCTTTTGTCAAATTGCCATGGCCGTCCAAGCAAAATGTGGCTTGCACTCATTGGCACTACATCACACACAACTTGATCCACATAGTTACCAATATAAAATTGAAGGATTACTTGTTTATTTACCTTAATGTCATCCTTGTCGTTTAACCACCGAAGTTTGTATGGCAGCGGGTGTGCTTTGGTTTCCAACTTCAATTTGTCAACCAATTCTTTGGAAACAACGTTGGTACAACTCCCTCCATCAATGATTAGAGAGCATACCTTGTTTTTGATGAGGCATCTACTATGGAAAATATTCTCTCTTTGTTCCTCCTCTCCTTGGTTTTGAGAAATCAAAGACCTTCTTATCACCATTAACAAAGGCCCTTCTTGTGCATGACATACCTCTTCACTTTCTTCTAGTTCCTCATTGGTTGATTCTTCAACTTCTTCTTCACTCTCCACTTCTTGAGTGCTAGCATTAATTACCATAACTCGTTTATTTGGACATTGAGAAGCAATATGACGAAGGCCAAGGCATTTGAAGCATTTAATTTCTCTTGTCTTTTGGTGAGTTGAATCTCCCAACGGCTTCTTGTCATCAACGCCTTTGTGGAAGACTCCCTTATAGTTATTGCCCTTCTCCCATGTTTTTGCTTGTGATTGTAAATTACCGGGTGTTTTTGGTAGGTTAGGCCGAAAAGTAATTTCTCTGCCTTTTCTCTTCCTTTGTCTTTCAACCTTGGTAGCTAGTTGAATTACTCCATCCATGGTGCCTATGTCATGTAGTTCAACTATATCTCCAATCTCCTTGGTAAGCCCTCTTATGAACCGTGCTATAATTTGCTCCTCCGGTTCATTTAATCCACATCTAATTCGAAGCATTTCAAAGGTTGCGAGATACTCTTCCACCGAAGAGTTTCCTTGCTTTAATTCTTGGGCTTGCAAAAATAACTCTTGTTTGTAGTGGTTTGGAACAAATCTCTTCCTCATTAATGCCTTTAATTCATCCCATGTTTGAATAGGTTCTTCGCCTTCTCTCCTTCTTTGAGCTTTTAAATTCTCCCACCAGAAATGCGCATAGCCTTCAAACTCCAATGCCACTAATTGAAGTTTCAATCTCTCGGAATAGTTGTAGCATTCAAAGATCCGGTTAACTTTCTCCATCCATTCATAGAATTCCTCTCCTTTGGTGGCTCCCTTGAAGATAGGAATAGACACCTTGATTTTTCTCATATCATCTTGATAAGTGTTTCTCCTTCTTGGTTGATAATCAAATTCTTCCACTTCGGTGAACTCCTCAAGTTCTCGGTTACTATTTTGCCCATGTCCATCTCTACTCCTTGAAATTTGTGGTTGTGGAAATGATTTTAGTCTCTAGGACCATTTGCTGAAAATGAACAATCATACCCCTCATTTCATCAAGTTGACGTTGAATGGTGGATTCAACTCCGTTTGGCGATGGTGGTGGTGGTGGTGGTTGTTGTTGTTGTTGTGGCTCTTCAATGCGAATGGCATTTCCTCCACTTCTAGTCTTCATCTTAGAATTCCACAAGAACTATAAGATAAGTAAAAGAAAATAGAAGAACCTGGGATAGATGTTGTGGCTTTGATACCAAATGATGCGATTCTGGATCGTATTTGAAAGATGACTTCCTAGTTGGTTTTCGGTGGCTAGAATTACCACTTGTATTTGATTGGCTACTTATGCAGTAAGTGAGTCTCCAACGAAAAGAAGGGTTGTTTGGCCTCTCTTTCACTAGGGAATACCTTCGTGGAAGATGGAAAGAAAGGTAGTAAAATGTATCTCTCAAACGAACCAAGAGAAAGATACAAGTTTTGGTCACACTCGCTCGGAATCCACCTCACAAGTTTGGCCGGGTTTTGAGTCAAAACTCAAGAAACTTGTCTAAAGACAACAAAAGTGGTTTTGATAATTCGAATCTGCTTCAAAAGTACAAAAGAAGGCCTATTTATAGGCCTTTGGCTGGAAATGAAAAGACATGCTTAGTGGATTCCATTAAATGTCCACTAAGCATTTATTACAACTTTGACTATGAATCTAGACTAAGACTCTTGCTCTTTTCTAGGAGATGATAATGACAAATTTTAAAACAAGAATCTAGACTAAGACTCTTCAATGTAACCGATTGATGCTAAGTCATTGGCGGGCTTCCAAGCTAGTAAATGCATAGGCTTCTCTTTATCTTTGGGTTGGGCTTCTTCCATCATGTCTCCAAATTGTAATGTACCTGCAAAACTAGAAAACATATTAGAAAATATCTTCTTGGCCATTGATCTAGCGAAGGGGTCACGAGCCTTATCAATAAAGATTGAAAAAAATGATCAATAAATGAGTATCCTAAGAGAGTCCTAAGTTCCTAAACTAGCAACCCAAGACAGAGAGTGGAGGATTGAATTACACAACAGAAGAAACAGAATAGAAAGCCCTAGAACCTGCGAGCATAGAAATCCCTCGCAAGGCTGAACATATACTCATCTTCATCCTCATCTGCCGTTTCCTCAGCTGGAACAATAGTAACAGGAGAAACATGGGGAATGCTCTCTTCAGCATTTATATCCCCTGCATCCTCTACATCCCCTTCCTCCTCTGCATCCCCTTCCTTCGCCGCATCCCCTTCCTCTGCCATTGGTACATCAGCAGAAGGTTCTTGCTCATCAACGGGCTCAATCATGACAAGATCATCAAATCCAACAGCAACATCATCAGCTGGATCAATGAGAGACTCGTCCTCACAAACAATAGCAGTTGTAGCAACAACATCTCCAAAAACATTGAGAGAGGGAGGCTCATCACCCGAAGGAGCAGCTGGAGAAGCTGGACGAATTTCCTCATTATTCACACCACCTTCGTCTAAATCTTCAGCCACAGGAGTGGACTCATTATCACTGCTAGCCACATGTGGGCTAAGATATCCAAATTGAGTGATAACCCTGTCAGACTCCCGGCGCATATGATCTGCCAAAAAACTGGTATTGAAATGAATGGAAGAGGTGACATCGTCAATAGCCTTTTTCCATTTGATCAATACGATTGTGAAGGCCGTGAATAGCAGATGTGAAATGATCACTCCGAGAGAGGGTGGTGGCTTCCAGATGATCTTGTCGGGCAATAGAAAGGGACTGAAAGGATTCGAGGGCTGTTCCTAGACTTTCGATACACGCCCAAAGCTCATGATAGTGTTCCTCAGAAATAGATGTCCTCACAGGAGGAGTGGTATGACCTTGAGATTGAGGAGGAACAGGAGCTGACAAACGAGGAGCCTCTGTTGGCGAAAGAGGAGGAATTGGACTGGAGAGATGTGGAAGAGTAGCTGCTTGAACTTCCAGAGGATCAAGTAGAAAGTTTTGATCATCAAAGCCCTCAGCAGCTAATGGGAGAAAGTTAGGGCAGGTTGGAGGATCTGAAATGAGAGACCCTGGAAACAGAGGAGGATCAAAGGAAGGAATATAATCCTCTTGCTGAGCATCATCCTCTTCTGCTTCATCCCTCAGAAGCTCTCTTCGCCTTTTCCGAGGTGCAGGATTAGTTAGAGAGGCAAGGCTTCTTGGAACACCTCCCCGTGGCACTCTGTGACACAAAACACCTTGCTAATTTCTTGTAATTCCCATTCGCAGCAAGGTTGAAGCAGAGAAAAGATCAGTGTTCTTCAATAAAATTGGCTCATCTTCAACCGACAGTTGAACACTAAATCAATAGAAAATCTTCATTAATAGAAGATTGTATGGAAGAGATTTGGATGCTATTTTGACAACTTGGAGCATCCTTCTCAGAATTATGTAACCAATGTGAAATGGTTCTTTACGGAAGAACCTAGAAAGAATGAAAAGATCCATTCTACTGACATGGTCACGATGTCCATCTCGGGGAAGGATGTTGTAGTTGATCATTTGATGGAGGACTCTGGCTCGAATATTCAAGTCCTTGCCCTTGAGCCTTAGAGAGGTGTTGTTTGGATCCTTGGAAATCTGTTTGGCTAAAGCCAGTCCCTTTGGTGTTCCAACGAAGGGAGGATCCTTGGAAAATTCAAAAAATTTGGGCATAGCATTTAGACACTCACAGTTGAGCAGTTCATGAATTTTCTCTTGGGACAGTTCGATGTGCCTTCCATACACAAAACTGCGAAGAACAAAGGGCGAAGAGGAGTGTTCTAGATTGGCATAAAACATTCTAATTGGAGTTTCACAGTAGGATGTGCCTAGTTAAAACAGTCCTAATAACCCCATTTCTCAGAAAGACTGCTCAAAGTGTAAACCAGAAAGGTCCTTAAATAACCTCTACTTTTAATAAGCAGCTTCTCTTCAAACTCTTTATAGTACCTTGTAAATGCAGCCTCATTGAGAAACTTCGGAGATGGCCATTGGACAGAAGAAGGTTGCACTGTAGGTGGAGACTCCATTTGTTATGTGCTCTTCTGCTTATTTCGTGAAAAAGTTAATCCAGCGTTGGAGGAGGATGCCATTGATGGAGTAGAGATAAGAGAAATGACTGGAGATGGGTGAAAAGATCGGCGGAGAGACAAAAGAAGATGAGAGGTTTTTGAAGGTTTTTCGTGCTCTGGAAGAGAAGTAGGGTTTCTATAAATCGAATGCAAATTTATAGGATTTAAGGACATACTTCATCTGATTCGTACATCGACCGTTCCCTACATCGTCCAATTCATATATTAACGCGGTCAATATATTGCAGAAAACCTCAATTTCTCAACCGTTCCTTCTAGAGAGATGACATCGACTGTTTACGACTTTTCACACCTAATAAGACCTAAACGAATGCGAATATTATTAAAGGTCTTCTCATCTAAAGGTTTTGTAAAGATGTCTGCTAATTGATCAGAAGAATTAACAAATTCTATGGTGATATCACATTTTTGAACGTGATCTCTAATGAAATGATATATGACCTCGATGTGCTTAGTCCTAGAATGTTGGATAGAGTTCTTTGAAATGTTAATTGTACTGGTATTATGACATCTAATCGGTATCCTATCATAGAATAGATTGTAATCCTCTAAAGTTTGCTTCATCCAAAGCATTTGAGCACAACAACTACCGGCAGCAATATATTCTCTTTTGGCAGTTGAAAGTGCTACAGAATTCTGCTTCTTAGAGTACCAAGATAGGAGAGACTCACCTAGAAATTGACATGATCCACTGGTACTCTTTCTATCTACAAGGCTTCCAGCATAATCAGAGTCGGAATATCCTATTAGATCAAATGATGTACCATTTGGATACCATAAGCCTAAATCAAAAGTGACACTTAAGTATTTGAATATTCTCTTAACTGCACTTAGGTGGGATTCCTTAGGGAAAGCTTGAAACCTAGCACACAAGCATACACTAAATAGGATATCTGGCCTGCTAGCCGTTAAGTATAATAGAGAACCAATCATACCTCTATACTTTTTAATATCCACACTTATCTCATTTTCATCTTTGTCCAATTTAGTAATGGTACTCATTGGGGTTCTAGATGACTTTGAAGAATTCAATCCGAATTTCTTTAAGAGCTCTTTAGTGTATTTTTCTTGACAAAAGAAAATGTCATCTGGAGTTTGACTAATCTGAAATCCTAAGAAGAATTTTAACTCCCCCATCATACTCATATCAAATTCACTTTGCATTAAGGAGGAGAATTCATCACACAATGAGACATTAGTTGAACCGAATATAATGTCATCGACATAGATCTGTACGATGAGTATGTCTTTGTCCTTTTGCATGGTGAATAAAGTTGAATTGGTTTTTGTAACAACCAGCACTTCGGTCAGGTATTCATTCCAAAGATTACTTTTGGGGTGGTTTGTGGAATAAGAAAATTACGAGGATCTAAAACGACGGGTATTATTTGTTTTGTGAGAAAATTAGGTTTAGTGGCAAGATTGTAAATAAAGTCAATTTTAATTGATATAAATAGAAAAAGGAAATCTAAAACCTCACAAAACCCTCTCCCTCCACGAGAACTCCCATATTCAGCCGACCCCTCCTTCAAGAAATTCTTTCGCGGTGATTCTCCCTCTACTAACGTTGATTCTTCCTTCGTTTCTTCAAGAGTCGAGCTCTAGATAAGGCTTAGATAATGTATTTGTTAAGTTTTGATTTAGAAGATTACTCTAGTTAGGACTTGAGATTTCGGATGTTGTTGATGCTTAGGTTGAAAACTTAACGTTGGTATGAATGTTGTTTAAATCGGAGTGGCTGAAGAGCTTAAATACCATTAATGATATTGGAAGTAGAAATATGCATACAAGGTGTTCGATAAAATGCCCGAATAGGATAAGCCTATCTCCTAGGAGATTTCCTTAGTTAGAGATTTGCTAGTTTTTAACTCGGGTGTCTAGGATTGATTTTTAACAATGAAATGTGACATGACTAGGTAGGAATGAGTCACGTGAAGGCACGACTTGCTAAGGAACCCAGGTAAGTGGGTGTTAGGGTTCCGGCCATTAGAGCCCTACATCTCAAGGATACTAAGAAGTAGTATGGATGTTTGTTTGATGTTTATAACCTGTTGAACGTTATGTTATGATGAGTAGAGTAGCGTTATGGTATGACACATGATGGATGGTTCATTTTCTATAGTTTTATGTTCCTTTGTGCATTCATGTACATCCATCATGTTTTCTCCATCGACATATGAAATGTTTTGCATGCATGATTTATGAGAAGGAAATGTAATAAGAAGAATATGAGAATGAAAGTTACGAAAATGATTAAACAAGGGTTGGGGTGGTATGACCATGTCAACAAAACTGTTCATCTCGAGGGACCATGAATCACTGTCCATGCAATGGACCATGTACACGCACTCTGCCTACTCCCCAACACAATTCCCTCCTTAATACATGTTAAGTGAATGATCAAGAACATGAACACGAACACGAACACGAACACGAACACGAACATGAATGATATGTGTGGAACAAGAACATGAATATGAACATGATTTTATGTATGAAATATGATCACGAACATGATTCTTACGAAGTATGCATTCACGAGCATTTATGTATAAGTTAAACTCCTTACTAAGCATTAGACTTATAGTATCTTATGATGTAGGTGACAAATTGGAAGGTGAGGATTGCGAACCAAATGACAATGTTTAAGTCGGGTTGCTTGATGGTGCTCATAACGATGATTTGTGGCTTGGGGGCGAATTTGACTCGTGGGATGATGCTCTTAGTATGTTTTATTATGTCTATGATATTGAAGTGAAAGTAAGATAAAGATTTCTATGAATGGTAAATACAGTGATAGTTGAGTACTGGTATGATTTCAGAGGATTTCAATATTAAAAGTTTTCAACTGTTTGTTTTTAAATATTCCGTTACGTATTCAAGTTGAGGTTTATGATGTTTATATGCATGATGAATCTGGAGGTGGAATTTGAGTTTGTGGAAACAGGGAGTTAGCCGATCGATCGGTCAGAGTAGGGATCGATCGGCATATAAATGTCTGGTGGCTTGAGGGAAAACAGAAAGTCGAAGTTGAGCGTAGCTGTCAAGAGTTGTCGTTAATTGGCTGAAGTTGATCGGTCGAAGTTAAAATGGACGATGGAGTTTGGACGACGTGTTTGGACGATGTAGTTTGGACGATGAAGTTTGGACGATGTGATTGGGCGATGTGTTTAGACGATGTAGTCTGGACGATGTAGTCTGGACGAAGTAGTCTGGACGATGTGTCTGGACGATGTGTTTAGACGATGTTGTCGGGACGATATAGTCTGGACGATGTAGTTGGACGATGGAGTTTGGACGATGAAGTTTGAACGATGTGTTGAACGATGTAGTCTAGACGATATAGTCTGGACGATGTGTATATAGACGACAGCGTCGTCTGACTCTGTGGACGATAACGTCTGTGGACGGCAGCGTCGTCAGACTCTGTGAATGATAAAGTATGTGGACGACAACGTCGTTCGATTTAGTGGACGAATAAGTTGCAACCCGAGAGGAAATTAATTCTCTGCCTGTCTTCATTGTTTTAGGAAATTTATTCTCTTCTTAAAAAAAATATAAATAAATATATATACATGGATTTCTAGAGGCCCTCTGTTCGTAAGTGAATAAGTCAGGTTATGAGATTAAGAATATGTTGCGACTTGCTGGGGTCGTGACAATTATGGTATAAGAGCAACCCGGATTTTAAAATTGATTCTGTAGACTGCCTACAGCACAAATCGCCGCATGAGTACACTCCAACAACTGTAAGTGTTTATGATTTTAATAATATCATTTAAGGTTAAGATGTGTTTATGATTTGTTTAGGTTGACAAGATGGTAAGGGGACAATGAGGGGAAGATAATAAAGAGAGTAACACAATTGCTCAGTTAACGGAGTTGGTTCACCACCAATCCTGTCAAATTGAGCGGCTTGTGGCCAGAGAGGAGCAAGGGAACTCTAGCTCGGGTGCAACTTATGACTAAGGTGGCGAGCAATTTCGCCGGCTTCGACCTCCGACTTTTAATGGACAAGTTTCGGATCCTATTCATGCTGAGGAATGGATTCGGACAATTGAGGACATGTTCAAGTATGCCAAGGTTGATGAGGAGGATAAGATCACCTGTGCTGTCTTCCACCTTGCGCTGGATGCAAGGCACTGGTGGGACTCAATTCAGAGTACTACTAATGTGGAAACTATGACTTGGGCACGGTTTAAGACAGCTTTCTTTGACAAGTACTTTAGCCGAGCGGTTCGGACCAGCAAGAAGATGGAGTTTATGCAGCTGCGCCAAACTGGTTTTGTGGCGGAATATATTCGAAGGTTTGAAGCTTTGTCCCAATTTTCTCCCCGTCTGGTGGATGATGAAGAAGACAAGATCTACCAATTTGTCCAAGGGTTGAAGCCAAATCTGTTCAGAGGGGTGAAAACAGCAGGGATTCATAACATACCATTTACCGAGGTGGTGGCTAAGGCTTTGGAATTGGAAGAGGTAGAGATAATTGTATAGGGACAATGGGTGCCGCCAAAGAAGTTTGATAGGGGTGCACAGCCACAACCATAACAAAATAGGGGTGGGCAACTGCAACAGAACACAAAGGGATGACAGCAACAACAGAAAGGTGTGAAGAGACCCTTCAATCCAAATGACGACCAAGGAAAAGGGAAGCAACCTCAAGGGGCTCCTCAAGCTCCTCTATGTTCTACTTGCCAGAGAAACCACTATGGCGAATGCAAGCTGTACACGGGCCGATGTTTCAGGTGTGACAAAATTGGTCATGTAGTTAGAGATTATCCTATGCCGCCGGATGTAAATCGAGCGAGAGTGGCGCACCGAGTCTTTGCCCTGATGGAGGATGAGGATGCAGTACAGCATACGGTTATAATAGGTACAATTTTGATCTGCGGTGAGCCCGTATACACACTTATAGACACGGGAGCTACTCATTCTTTTGTAGCAACCACGTTTGTATGCAAGCATAATCTATGGTTCTTACCAGCTGATAAGCCATATAGCGTCATGTTACCGTCGGGAGAGTCCTTACATTCAGACCAGGTAGTAAAGGGTGACATTGTATCAGTAAGAGACAAGAAATTATTGATAACTCTTAAATTAGAGTTATTTTATACGGTAATTACTAATTAGTTGAAAGAACTATATGAATCGAGTGAATGCAAGAATAAATTAGTAGGAATTTACTACAATTGCTATATAATATTGCAGTCTCGTTGCTTTTATTTAATTTAATATATTTTATGCAGAAAAAGCAGATTTTCTCATTAATTTGAATTTTATATTTTCTTAATTAAATGCAATTTTTTTATAGTGGGAGAATCAATTCAAATGCAGAAGACTTATGAAGAAAGAGAAAACAAATCAAGAAAAATGAGAAATTTGTTCCGCTAAATATGGAGAAAAAGAAATAGATATTATTGGTTGCGGATTTATGGATGGAAAATTGGCGGAAATCAAGTGAACAAATCAAAACAAATTAAATGAGATGATGGAGAAAGGAGGCCAGTCAATGAGAAAAAGCACGGTCAACTGTGGACGACAGAGAAAATAGACAACAATTGTGGACGATAGAGAAAATGGACAATAACTGTGGACGACTGAGCAGAAAATGGACGACAAAGAAAATGGACAATAACCGTGGACGATAAAGAAAATGGACAATAACCGTGGACGATAAAGAAAATGGTCAGTAACTGTGGACGATAAAAGAAAATGGACGAAAACAGAGAAAATGGACTACTGGGCCAAATAGAGCAAATGGACGACTATAGAAGAAGTGGACGATGCTGAAGTGGCACTACAAGATAAAAAAAGCACTAAACGACAAAGAAGCGTGGACGAATAAAAAGCACTAAACGACAAAGAAGCGTGGACGAATAAAAAGCACTAAACGACAAAAAAGCGTGGACGACTGCGAAGCGTGGACTTGGCTGAAAAGAAAAATATGAATAGAAAGCGTGGACGACTGGAATAGTAGCATAAGCTGGAATGGCAATATAAAAATGCATGATTCCAGGGATTGGAGAGAGAAGATAAAAATGCATGATTCTAGGGATTTGAGAGAGAATTGTGGATCACACGCAGAACAAAAAGAGAGAGGTTTTTTCAAAAGAAGCATTCTGGCAAGCTCTGGATCTGGAGAAGAACACCGGCGACGAATTTTCTGATCTTCTTCCTCTTCTTTTCACTGTTCATGATTTTTATTATTACCTTGAAGTTTTATTCAATCATGTCTAGTATCTAAACTTATTTCTTGGTTAGGACGAGAGTATTCGTTACGGTTTTTGCTACGATCTTGATTTTGTTTATGCGATTGTTTATTGAACAATTATTTGTGATATTCCTTGCTTAATTCAGATCATATCGATAGATAGGTTGATGATCCATGTTTATATTGTATCGAAAGATAAATATAAATTCTATTATGCACAAATAATTAATCTGATTAATTTGTTACAACGTAGTTAGCATTGATTCGATTGGCATTAAGAATAGGGTTTATAAAAATTTCATGTTAGTTACATTCTTTTAAATTCGAGAGAAATTCTAATATGAAATTACCTAGGCAATTCGAAAGAATTCTAGAATCAATTCATTTTTGCTGTTCATAGACAATGCTGCAGAGCATTACCAGAGCATCAGTAGCAAAACTAACTTAACGAAGAAATCGCTCCTAGCCAAGACTTCATTTTCTTGATTTTACCTAGTTTAACCTGATTTCTTTTATTGCATCGTAATTCAGAGTTTATTTTTAATATTTTCATTTATTATTTGAATATTTTTATAAAAAATTTATAGCCATTTTAACATAGTTAACAATATCCTCGTGGGATTGATAATTTATATACTACTTGGTTGAGATACGTGCACCGGTGTAAAAAGTGTAAAATCCACTAACAGTTATATGTAAAACTGATCGTAATTGACATGAAAGGATATGAGGTTATTTTGGGAATGGATTGGTTGTTCAGACATTATGCCACGATAAGTTGTAGATCTGGTTTAGTGGAGTTCCGACCCTGAGTGGAGATCGGTACTCCTTCCAAGCTATTCCAAAAGCAAGCAAGATGCCGATTATATCTTCCTTGGTAGCTAAACAGCTGTTGAGAAGCGGATGTGTGAGTTATCTAGCCAGTGTAATTGACGTACGAGCTAAGGAAGAGCTAAAGCTCCAAGTATTCCTGTGATTCGAGAGTTTCATGAGGTATTCTTGGACGACCTTCCGGGATTGCCGCTGGACAGAGAAATTGAGTTTGTGATCGATACTTATCCTGGAGCCACACCAGTATCTAAGAATCCATATCGTATGGCACAGGGTGAATTGAAGGAACTAAAAACTCGGTTACAGGAGTTGGTAGACAAGGGTTTCGTACGCCCTAGTTGTTCACCATGGGGTGCACCTGTCCTATTCGTTAAGAAGAAAGACGGGTCTCTTAGAATGTGCAAAGATTACAGAGAATTGAACAAATTGACAATCAAGAATAAATATCCATTACCCCGAATTGACGATCTGTTTGATCAACTCCATGGAGCGAAAGTATTTTTGAAGATTGACCTACGCTTAGGCTACTACAAACTAAAGGTCAAAGTCGAGGATGTACCAAAAACCACGTTCAGAACCCGATATGGACAATATGAATTTCTTGTGATGTCGTTTGGATTGACGAACGCACCCACAGCCTTCATGGACTTGATGAATCGAGTGTTTCGGGATTATTTGGACAAGTTCGTGATTGTATTTATAGACGATATTCTGATTTATTCACGGACTAAGGATGAACACACAGAGCACTTGAAGATTGTTCTGGCAACTCTAAAACAGCAACAGTTATATGTCAAATTCTCTAAGTGCAAATTTTGGCTAGATAGAGTCACCTTTTTGGGCCATGTCATTTCTGCTGAAGGCATTTCCTTTGACCCAGTTAAAATTCAAGCAGTGAAAGATTGGCCACAACCGAGGAATGCCAGTGAAGTTTGTAGTTTCCTTGGGTTGGCAGGCTATTACAGGAAGTTTATTAAGGGATTCTCGTTGATAGCCAAACATCTGACTAGTTTAATAAAGAAAGACATCATGTATTCGTGGTCAGAAGCTTGTGAGAAGAGCTTCCAGACGTTGAAACAGAAGTTAACAACAGCACCTTTATTGACACTCCCAATGGAAGAAGGAAAATTTAGTGTTTATTGTGACGCATCTAAGATTAGATTGGGGCGTGTGTTGATGCAGGAGGGCAAGGTTGTAGCGTATGCTTCCAGACAGCTAAAAAGTTATGAACAGAATTACCCCACTCACGATTTGGAGCTGGCTGTTGTGGTATTTGCATTGAAGATTTGGAGGCATTACCTGTACGGTTAGCAGTGCAAAGTGTTTTTGGACCATAAAAATCTGAAATATCTCTTTACTCAAAAGGAATTAAACATAAGACAAAGGCGTTGGCTTGAATTTGTTAAAGACAATGATTTCAAAATTAAGTACCACCCAAGTAAGGCCAATGCTTTAGCCGACGCATTAAGTAGGATGTCAACGATGATGCAGCCCACAATGTCAGCCATGTCTATACCCTTGAAGGTTGAAGTTCAAAATTTCAACTTGGAGATAGTTCCAGAGCTATCGGCCTTGCTTTCGGATTTGACCATTCGGCCGACTATCTTGGATAGAATTAAAGAGGCTCAACAAAAGAATTCAAGGGAGAAGGATAACATTGTGAGCAAATTAACGGATGCTTCTTCCGAGTTCAGCTATTCAGAGGATGGCATTTTAAAATTTAGAGATCGATGGTACGTCCCTAATAATGAGGAGTTACGGAAGTTGATTTTGGCCGAAGCACACTCGTTTTCTTTCTCTGTGCATCCAGGCAATACCAAGATGTACCGAGACTCGAAGTTGCACTATTGATGGCCAAACCTGAAGAGGGATGTTGCTAAGTACGTAAAATCATGTGTGGTGTGCCAACAAGTTAAGGCAGAACACCAACGGCCGGGAGGTACCCTTCAACCTTTACCGATCCCCGAATGGAAGTGGAAAAATATCACCATGGACTTTGTGGTGGGTTTACCGAAGACGACCAAAGGCCATGATAGCATTTGGGGTATAATTGACAAAATGACGAAATCAGCTCACTTTCTACCAGTAAAGATGACCTATTCAATGGACCAGTTTGCTAACTTGTATGTACAGGAGATCATTAGATTGCATGGGATTCCTGTGTCGATTGTCTATGATCAGGATCCTAGGTTCACCTTAAGGTTTTAGAAAAGTCTACAAGGCTCGATGGGTACGAAGTTAACCTTTAGCAGTGCATTTCACCCTCAGACTGATGGGCAATCAGAACGGACAATTCAGATACTCGAGGACATGTTGAGGGCATGCGTGTTAAAATTTCAGGCATCATGGGACCGATACCTGCCATTAGTTGAATTTTCTTATAACAATAGCTACTAATCTACTATTGGTATGGCACTGTATGAAGCGCTTTATGACAGAAAATTTAGATCGCCTTTGTATTGAGATGAGGTTGATGAAGCAAAGCTTATAGGTCCTGAGATATTACAGTAAATGTCTGAAAAGATTGCTGTTATTATGCAGCGGATGGAGACTGCTCAAAGTCGGCAGAAGAGTTACGCAGACCGAAGGAGAAGAGGTTTGAAGTTCGCCATTGGAGATGAAGTTTTCCTCAAGATCTCTCCATTCAGAGGAGTCATGCGGTTCGAAAAGAGAGGGAAGCTCAATCCACGGTTTGTTGGCCATTTCCTATTTTGGCGAGAATTGGAAATACGGCATATAGGTTGCAACTGCCTTCATCTATTGACGGAATCCACAATGTCTTCCACGTATCAATGTTGAGGAAATGCATACGTGATTCGACACATGTATTGGAGCTAGTGAACATCGAGATTCAACCAACTTTAACGTACGAAGAGAAGCCGGTGCGAATTCTCGATTTGTCAGTAAAGATGTTACGGAACAAAGAGGTTCCATTGGTCAAGGTGTTATGGAGGAACCACAACATCGAGAAAGCCACATAGGAGCGACGATAAGATATGATGGATAAGTATCCGGAGCTTTTCATTTAAGCAATTTTTGAGGACAAAAATTTTGTTTAAGGAGAGTAGGATGTAACAAACAGCACTTCAGTCAGGTATTCATTCCTCAGATTACTTTTGGGGTAGTTTGTGGAATAAGAAAATTACGAGGATCTAAAACGACGGGTATTACTTGTTTTGCTAGAAAATTAGGTTTAGTGGCAAGATTGTAAATAAAGTCAATTTTAATTGATATAAATAGAAAAAGGAAATCTAAAACCTCACAAAAACCCTCTCCCTCCACGAGAACTCCCATATTCAGCTGACCCCTCCTTCAAGAAATTCTCTCGCGACGATTCACCCTCCACCAACGTTGATTCTTCCTTCGTTTCTTCAAGAGTCGAGCTCTAGGTAAGACTTAGATAATGTATTTGTTTAGTTTTGATCTAGGAGATTACTCTAGTTAGGACTTGAGATTTCGGATGTTGTTGATTCTTAGGTTGAAAACTTAACGTTGATATGAATGTTGTTTAAATCGGAGTGGCTGAAGAGCTTAAATACCATTAATGATATTGGAAGTAGAAATATGCATACAAGGTGTTCGATAAAATGCCCGAATAGGATAAGCCTAACTCCTAGGAGATTTTCTTAGTTAGAGATTTGCTAGTTTTGAACTCGGTTGTCTAGGATTATTTTTAACAATGAAATGTGACATGACTAGGTGGGAACGAGTCACGTGAAGGCACGGCTTGCTAAGGAACCCAGGTAAGTGGGTGTTAGGTTTACGGTCATTAGAGCCCTACATCTCAAGGATACTAAGAAGTAGTATGGATGTTTGTTTGATGTTTATGACCTGTTGAAAGTGATGTTATGATGAGTAAAGTAGCGTTATGGTATGACACATGATGGATGGTTCATTTTCTATAGTTTGATGTTCCTTTGTGCATTCATGTACATGCATCATGTTTTCTCCATCGACATATGAAATGTTTTGCATGCATGATTTATGTGAAGGAAATGTAATAAGAAGAACATGAGAATGAAAGTTACGAAAATGATTAAACGAGGGTTGGGGTGGTATGGCCATGTCAACAAAACTCTCCATCTCGAGAGACCATGAATCACTGTCCATGCAATGGACCATGACTACGTGTCTGAGAGGACCATGTACACGCACTCTGCCTACTCGCCAGCACGATTTTCTTCTTAATCCATGTTAAGTGAATGATCAAGAACATGAACACGAACACGAACACGAACACGAACACGATTGATATGTGTGGAACAAGAACATGAATATGAACATGATTTTATGTATGAAATATGTTCAAGAACATGATTCTTATGAAGTATGCATTCACGAGTATTTATGTATAAGTTGCACTCCTTACTAAGCATTAGACTTATAGTTTAAACCTTATGATACAGGTGACAAATTGGAAGGTGAGGATTGCGAACCAAATGACAATGTTTAAGTCGGGTTGTTGGAGGGTGCTCATAGCGATGATTTGTGGCTTTGTGACAAATTTGACCCGTGGGATGATGCTCTTAGTATGTTTTATTATGTCTATGATATTGAAGTGAAAGTAAGATAAAGATTTCTATGAACGGTAAGTACAGTGATAGTTGAGTACTAATATGATTTCAGAGGATTTCAATATTAAAGGTTTTCAACTGTTTGTTTTTAAGTCTTCTGCTACGTATTCAAGTTGAGGTTTATGATGTTTATGTGCATGATGAATCTGGAGGTGGAATTTGAGTTTGTGGAAACAGGGAGTTAGTCGATCGATCGGTCAGAGTGGCGATCGATCGGCATATAAATGTCTGGTGGCTTGACGAAAAACAAAAAGTCGAAGTTGAGCGTAGCTGTCAAGTGTTTTCATTAATTGGCTGAAGTTGATCGGTCGAAGTTAAAATGGATGATGTAGTTGGACGATGGAGTTTGGACAACGTGTTTGGACGATGTAGTCTGGATGATGAAGTCTGGATGATGTGTCTGGGCGATGTGTTTAGACGATGTAGTCTGGACGATGTAGTTTGGACGATGTAGTCTGGACGGAGTAGTTTAGACAATGGAGTCTGGACAATATAGTTTGGACGATGTAGTTGGACGATGGAGTTTGGACGATGAAGTTCGAATGATGTGTTGAACGATGTAGTATGGACGATATAGTCTGGACGATGTGTCTGTGGACGACAACGTCGTCTGACTTTGTGGACGATAACGTCTGTGGACGATAGCATCGTCTGACTCTGTGGACGATAACGTCTGTGGACGACAGCGTCGTCAGACTCTGTGGACAATAAAGTTTGTGGACGACAACGTCGTTCGATTTAGTGGACAAATAAATTGCAACCCGAGAGGAAATTAATTCTCCACCTGTCTTCATTGTTTTAGGAAATTTATTCTCTTATTAAAAAATAGATAAATAAATATAATAATATAAATGAATATATATACATGGATTTCTAGAAGCCCTCTGTTCGTAAGTGAATAAGTCAGGTTATGAGGTTAAGAATATGCCGCGACCTGCTGGGGACTTGACAGTTTTACCCTTTTGAACTTCATTTCCTCAAGAAAATTCTTCAACCTATTATATCAAGATTTAGGAGTTTGCTTAAGTCCATATAAAGCCTTCTTGAGCTTATATACATGGTCAGGTTTGTCATAGACTTCAAATCCTAAGGGTTGCTCTACATAAATTTCTTCCAAGATATAACCATTTAAAAATGCACTCTTCATGTCCATTTGGAAGAGTGTGAAGTTTTTGTAGCAAGCATAGGCTAAGAGCATCCTAATTAACTCTAAGCGAGCTACTGAAACATAGGTTTCCTCAAAATCTATCCCTTCTTCTTGGCTGTACCTATTTGCAACTAATCTAGCCTTGTTTCTAACAACTATCCCACTTTCATCCAACTTATTCTTAAAAATCCATTTGGTTCCTATAATTGGATGATCTTCAGGCCTTGGAACAAGTTCTCATACATTGTTCCTTTCGAATTGATTCAATTCTTCTTGCATAGAAACTATCCAATTTTCATCTAATTTGGCTTCTTCAAATTTCTTAGGTTCTATTTGAGATATGAAAGCAACATTAGCACAAAAATTTCTAAGGAAGGCTATAGTTTTGACTCCTAAGGAAGGATCACCTAGAACTTCATCTAAATGATGATTTTTGACAAATTTCCAATATCTGGGAAGAGCATCATTTTCATCCTTGACATGGACAATTTTTAGAGATTTTGTAGAAGGATCTAGGGGATTTTCTCCTTGAATGATTTCAGCTGGCTTTTCTAAGTATAGAGAATCCATATGCTTTTCCAAATTTACATCTTCTTCTACATTGACTGCAGCTTGGATATTCTCATCAAAATTGACATTAACAGATTCTTCGACAATTAGAGTTTATTTGTTGAACACCATATATGCCTTACTGGATAGAGAATAGCCAAGAAAAATTCTAAGGTCAGATTTAGAATCGAATTTTGCCAAGTTATCCTTGGTGTTGAGAATGAAACATTTACAACCAAAGGCTCTAAAGTACTTGACAGAAGGAATTTTTCCATTCCAAAGCTCATAGGGAGTTTTCTTTAGAATAAGTCTTATGAAGACCCGGTTTAACATATAGCAAGCTGTGGAAACAGCTTCTGCCCAAAAATACTTTGGAAGAGAGTTTTCATTAAGCATGGTTCGAGCAAGTTCTTGAAGAGACCTATTCTTCCTCTCAACAACACCATTCTGTTGAGGGGTTCTATGGGATGAGAAATTGTGCTCAATTCCATGTTTGAGACACAAGAGTTCAAATTTTTCATTCACAAATTCTCCACCAGGATCACTACGAATAGCAATAATGGTGAGCTCCTTTTCATTTTGAACTCTCTTTCTAAAACTAGAGAAGGTGCCAAATGTTTCATCCTTTGACTTTAGAAAGAACACCCATGTGAACCTAGAGAAGTCATCTACTATAACAAAGGTATAGAATTTTCCTCCTAGACTAGCCACATTAGAAGGACCAAAAAGATCCATATGAAGTAGTTAAAGGGGCTTGGATGTAGAAATTGCATTCTTTGATGCAAAGGAACTCTTGACTTGCTTGCCCATTTGGCAAGCTTCATAAACTTTATTCTTCTCAAAGGATATTTTTGAAATTCCTCTAACTAGATTATTCTTAGTAATCTTAGCTAAGGTATCCATATCTGCGTGTCCTAATCTTCTATGCCAAGTCCAACTATCATTAGAAGAATTTACCGCAAAACACTTTTCATCATTGCACTCAATATTATCTAAATCAATAATATAAACATTCTCTTTCCTATAACCTTTAAACAGAATCTTGCTATTTGAAACATCTTTAATCGCACATGCATTTGATTTAAATGTGACTTTGTAACCCTTATCACACAGTTGACTAATATTTAATAAGTTCTGTTTCAAACCATCAACCAGTAGTACATTCTCAATAAGATGGTTGATAAGATTACATATATTGCCGATGCCAACAATCTTACCCTTTTGATTTCCACCAAAAGTAACGTTCCCTTTCTTCTTATTGACAAAAGCAAATTTGGTTGAGTCTCCCGTCATATGCCTCGAGCATCTACTATCGAGGTACCATTGATTTTTTCCGGAAGAACAATCAACCTACAAAACAGTAATCAAGTGGTCTTCTTAGGTACCCAAATCTTTTGGGTCCTAGTGTTAGGTTTGGTTTCCTTAGGAACCCATTGTAATCCCCTGCCAGATTTAATCTTTTCTAATTTTAGTGGATATTCATAGGATTTATGTCCTGCTTCATTATAAGCATGACAAGTAGACGATCTAACAAAGAAATTTTTATAGACTTTCTTTTTATTAGATTGTTCATAACCTAATCCCGATTTGTCAAATGTCACTCTTTGGTGTCCTAACAACATATTCAGATTCTTGCTTCCATTAGTAAACTTAAGAACAATGTCATTCAACTTCTCATTTCTACTCTTAAGTTCACTAATTTCTGTTTCATACAAGTTAGTCTCCTTAGCATGTTTTTTAATTAAACTTGTATTTTCTTTTTTCAACAGGTTGTATTTAGTCTTTAGCATGCCAAATTGCTTTACTAAATCATTAAATGCATCAATTAACTCACCATCATCAGTTTCACTATTACTAGAGGAAAGATTAACCTCCTTTTCATGTGCCATGAAGCAAAGGTTGGCGACTTCCTTATCTTCTGAAGAAGTGTCGCTCTCACTGTCATTCCAAGTGGCCTTCATGGCTCTCTTCTTAAATTTCTTGGGATTCTTCTTTGCTTGTGAACACTCGGCCTTGATGTGACCAGGCTTCCCACACTCAAAACATGTGATTTTTTTTCTCATTTTGAGGTTTTTCTCCCTTTGAGAATTTCTTCCCATGTATCCTTTTTTGTTGGAGGAATTTGTTGAACCTCCTCGTGATGAGAGCTATATCCTCCTCATCATCTTCTTCCCCGGACTCCTCTTGTTTGCTTGAATAGGCTTTGAGCGCAATATCTTTCTTTTTGTTGATCTCTTTGTCTTTGAGATCTTCTTTCTCATTGGCTTTCATGGTTATCTCATGAGTCATTAGATAACCAATGAGTTCTTCAAGTTTAAGAACTTTGAGATCCCTAGCTTCTTGTATAGCTATTAGTTTCGGTTGCCAGGCTCTTGGTAGGCACCTAAGGATTTTTCTCATAAGTTCTTCACCTGAATAAGTCTTACCAAGAACTTTTAAGCCATTAGTGATGTTAGTAAATCGAGTAAACATGGAGGAAATAGTCTCATCCTTCTCCATTGAAAATAGTTCATATTCATGTACAAGCATACTCAATTTACTCTCTCTAACTTGGTTAGTTCCCTCATCTGTAATCTCTAGTAAGTGCTATATTTCTTGTGCACTATCACACCCTTGAACTCTGTTAAACTCGTCTCTGTTCAGTGCACAGTATAGGGTGTTAATTGCCTTAGCATTTAAACTCAAATTCCTCTTATCTAAATCACTTAGTTCATTTGATGTTTTGGGAATACTAACATCATTCTCAATTTTGACTGCTATGAATGGACCATTTTCAATAACATTCCATAAATCATAATTCATAGCTTGAATAAAAATTCTCATCCTAGCTTTCCAATATACATAATCATTACCATAAAAAAGAGGTGGCCTAGAAGTAGATTGTCCCTCTACGTGTGAAGTGTTGGTGTTGAATGTCATTATAAGTGTATCACAATATTTTTTAATTCACAAATATGACAATATTTAACCTAGACTCTGATATCAATTGTAGGATCGTGATTGTCTAAGAGGGGGGTTGAATTAGAAACTTCTAAAATTAGTCGTTTTTAAAAATGCAAATGATTTATCTTTTCTTCTCACCTTTTGGTGATATTATACTAAAAACATCACACAATACTGAACAGTTAAAGTAAGAGTGAGAGAAAGAGATTTGACACCGATAATTTTTTAGGCCAAACTTGCTTACGTCCACGCTTCAAAGTTTTCCCCTTTGAAGATCCTTATCTTCTCCTCAAACGAGATGACTTGATCGAACTTCATGGGCGTCGATCTGCAGCCTTACAACTTTGGATCGAACTTCATGGGCGTCGATCTGCAGCCTTACAACTTTGGATTGAACTTCATGGGCGTCAATCCACTGCCTTCAGGTTTTACAACATGGAAAAGTTTTGAGTACAAAGTTACACTCTCTCAAATGCTAAATCTCAAGTTATGATGTAGAGAGGTGTAAACAAAGATTATCGCGTGAGCTCGTAGGAGTTCTGAGTGACTGTTCAAAAGATTGGTAAAAGTTCCTCTCTCGAGCTACTGTTCTTTTATATATACTCTTGTCTGTAATCTGCTTCACTTTCGGAGGACTCCTTGTTTCCGTACAAAAATATGACCGTTGTGAAGAGTCTGTAGGAAGAAATATAGCTGTTGTGGTCTGGAGTTGATATCACTCGCGACAGAAGACTTCTTGATATGAAAGATGTTATCAAAGTCTTTGTTCAGTCGACGTTGATCTTGTGAAGTATTCTCATATTGGACGACTTCTAAATTCAGATGATGTTAATCTGGTCGACTTGACTTTGTTACAGAGTCATACTTGGTTTTGGTCGACATTGCTTTCGGTAGACATATCTGCCGCATGACTTCAAAATCTGGTCGACTTGGTTTTGGACGTTGTTGATTTCGGTAGTTGTCATACTCTGGTCGACTTGATTTCCACGGATGACTTCGGTCGATAATCAACTGGTTCTATCATCATTCGATGTTCATTGGTAGACTTCTGAATCTGTTCGATGTTGTAACACCCGATTTTATGGGATTTTATTATTCCAATAATAATATGGTATTTTTGTAAATATGTCAAATTAAGTCCGTTTTACGAACGAAAAGTTTTAATGGAGCCTTAATAATATATTGGAATTTATGGTGAAATATGAAAATTTGGAGAAACCGAATCGTTGGATAAATAACTGAATAAGTAAAGAAACAAAATAGAAAATCAATGGAGGGGCAATATGGTAATTTGGCTAATCAAATTTTATTAAAAATCAAACAACTCCCTCCCCCTTCAGCATTTTCACGAAACCTCTCCTTTCTCAAACTCTTCAGGCGATTTTCATCGCCTCTCTTCCGTTCCCTCACGCCGGCGATTTCTCCAAGCTCCGACAACCAAACTCTCCTCCGTTTTCTTCCGAAATTGCAGCTCTAGGTAAGGCTCTATGATATGGATGATTTACTTTCCGGTTTAGGGTTAGGAAACGGTTAGGGTTTCGTTAGGGTTTTGTCAAAAACGTGGATTAGAGTTTTAGGAAATTTCTTTTAGCTAGGAGTTAATAGTTTTTGAAACTCAATGGTTTAGACTCGATTTTAATGATGAATGTTGTGAATTGCAATAGGTGAACGACGCTCGTGGAAGGAGCTTGAATTGCAACGGACGCGAGGTAAGTCTTCGTGATTTGTTTGGCCGGTTAGGCCTACGCCATAAGAAAGTATGTGAAATTGAGGAATTAGAGATGTAGCATGTTTCAGGTAATTAGATTGGGTAGTTAGGCCACTTGAAGAATTTTCAAGTATGTTTTTCATAAAAAATGATAACGAAAAGGTATAAATGTACGTAATAACGGTCACGTCGGGGTGATGGTTCAGACATGGCTGTCAGAAGAAGCATGTTTTCCCCCCGGGTAGATACGAGGGGCTATCCAATCGTCGGATGTGCCACTTCTATCTACTGAGAGCGAAACCTCGGTGACATCTTAAATGAAATTAATAGCGAAAATGTAGGATGACTGCATGATTTTAAGCATTTCATACGCATAGCATTCATCTGCATTTACGTAGGTTTACTAAGCCTTTTAGCTCATAGTTTAATTCTATGGTGTAGGTGATTTCGATACAGGTGAGGATGAGATCCCTCCACCTGAGGAATAAGCAGGTTGAATAAGGTTGGCCTGTCGGAGTGCGCTGGGCGATCGGTGCTTATTTTGACCCGTGGGGATGTAAGTAAGTGTTTTAGGGATTTTGGGTTTATGTCTGGCTAATGGGGGAAAGTATATGAATTGTATAGAACTCATTTTAGGGTGTTTGATGTCTAGATAGTGTAGATATTTAAATCGATGAAATGGAAGATGATTTTTGACGTTTAATGTTTCTGAAAATTCTGGGTGAATGGTGTGTAGGTACATGGGAAAATAATGTGAAGGCAGCTCTCTGGACAAAATCCAGAGAGCTAGCCGATCGATCACCAGCAAGGGGCGATCGATCGGGTATTGCATGGTTTAGAGCCAGAATTTTATAAGTCTGGATGTCGTCCAAGGTCGTTGTCCAAGTTCCGTGGGCAATAGCCCATGGACGAATAGGGTTTAAGTAGCCTGTGGACAAGTAAGTCACGTGGACGAATAAGTCACGTGGAAGAATGTGGACGATAAATTTTAGTTAAGTATTCTGTAAGAAAGTCATCGTCCAAACTCTGTGGACGATAAATTTTTAGTTAAGTATTATGTAAGAAAGTCATCGTCCAAAGTCTGTGGACGATAAAGTTTAGTTAAGTATTCTGGCAGAGAAACTCAGTCGTCCACACTGCCTACAGTTTTTCAGTCGTCCACACTGTCTACAGTTTTTAGTCGTCCACACTGATTACTGTTTTCAGTCGTCCACACTGCTTACAGTTTTTGTCGTCCACGCCTCCTAAAGTTTTTGTCGTCCAAACCCGATAGAGAGAAATATCTTCCTCCACTGTTTAAATTGATGAAACCTGAGAGGTATTTCCTTCTGTTTCCATCGTCCAAACCCGATAGAGAGAAACATCTTCCTCCACTGCTTAAATTGATGAAACCCGAGAAGAACTAAGTGATTATTGATTCCGAGAGAAATTAAGTGATAGAACCCGAGAGGAAATTTTCACACATGAATAGTCTTCTGCTGAATGGGGTTGAGCACCCTTATGCATGCATGATCAAAATACGAATAAAAGTTTAAAATTTCATGGGATTTTTAGGAATAGTACAAGGGTTTAATTAAAGTTCGTTACAGATGTAATTACTACAGACGACTTCGATCGATTAATCAATTGGTTCTGCAATCGGTCGATGTCGATTTCGTCAGACTTTGCTTGCACCAGTCTTGACTACCAGCACTTAATCAAAATCGTTAGAAAACATAATACCTTTTTTAAAGGGCATTTCAAATTAACTGCAATTATTAATAACTTTCATTTCTTTCAATCATTTTATATTTATATATTTCATGTTAATTACAATCATCAAAAATATAGTTAGACTTAAACGTATTTTAAGCTAACAGAAACATCATGAGATGTGGAGTCCCCGGGATCTCCCTTCAGCATCCATGACCCGGCAACTTCGACTAGGCTCATCCAAGTCAAACGAAGTCTGTCAAATACATCGACGGATCTTGAAGCTCTCCGCTGCTCTCCAGTAGGCAGCTATGTAACACCCGATTTTACGAGTTTTTGAATTTTTGATACACGATGGCATTTTTGTAAATAAGTGAAATAAGCTTGTTTTGTGAATAGAGAGCTTTATTAGAACCCCGATGATTTATATGGATTTTAGGAGAAATATGGAAACTTCAGGAATCCAAATCGGTGGGGTAACGCCCAAGTTTTCGTTTTAACCCTATGACATTTTAATTCGTAAAAATAGCAAATTAAGTCCGTTTTGCGAACGGAAAGTTTTATTGGAACCCTATGAACAAATTGGAATATATGGAGAAATAAGAAAAGTTCGGAGAAACCAAATCGATCGTTAAATCGATAGTTTAAGAGATTTCTATAGTTAAGAGTTTCGTTAGTTTGGAAGTTTAACGGTTTAAACTCAGTTTTAATGACAGTTGTTTGAAATTGCCATAGGTGAACAACGCTCGTGGACGGAGCTTGAATTGCAACGGACGCGAGGTAAGTCTTCGTGACTCGTTTGACTGATTGGCCTACTTCATAAGATTTATGTTGATTGAGGAAATTGGAGATGTAGAATGTGTTGGGTAAATAGGTTGGGTAGTAGTTTTAGGTTTGGTTAAGTTGTTGATTGTTTAAGTTCATTGTTTGTATGTCTTGATTTCGTTTATGGCATAGTACATGTTCACGCATCATGGTTTTTGAAAGGCATGAAAAAAAAAGAATTTTTATACATATTTTCATGAAAAGGAAAAGGTAAAAGAAAAGGTAAAAAGTATGTATTGATGGTCACGTCGGTGGCGGTGGTTTAGACATCGCTGTCGGATAAAGCATGTTTTCCTCCCGAGTAGATACAAGGGGCTATCCAATTGTTGGATGTGCCACTTCTATCTACTGAGAGTGAAGCCCCGGTGACGTTTTAAATGAAATGAATAGCAAAAAGGTAGGATGCATGTTTTACGAACTGCATATACATAGCATTCACGTGCATTCACGTAGACTTACTGAGCCTTTAGCTCATAGTTTAATTCTATGGTGTAGGTGATTTCGAGACAGGTGAGGACGACGTTCCTCCACCCGAAGTATGAACACATTGATGGAGGATGGCCTGTGGGAGTGCGCTGGCAGTCGGTGCGAATTTTGACCCGTGGGGATGTAAGTAAATGTTTTTGGGATTTTGATAGATAGAAACTTAGGAAAATTGTATAGTGGAACCATATTAGGATGTTTGGAGTCTGGATAGATAATGTATAGTATTTTGTCGTGTTTTTGATATTTTCAAACAAAGGGAATCGTTCAATTTTTAAACAGAACCACGCGGTTCGTTTTTATGAAATTTGGTTACGTTTTAAATATGTTTTGAGTCGGTTTTTGAGTGAGACTATGAAGGATGTGTGAGTAAGTTTGGTTGAAGTGTTTAGTATGTTTTAGTATGTTGTTTTGCATTGGAGTTGAAGGAAAGGGTAAAGAAGTGATGAAGTGTGCAGGGGAAAGAAGGAGAAAAGAATTGAGGCAACTCTCTGGAACGAATTCCAGATAGTATGCCGATCGATCGCCAAAACGCGCGATCAATTGGCTATGAGGAGAAGAAAAGGGGCGATCGATTGCCTGTGAGAAATCGCCATAACCGATAGATCGGCTGAAATGGCCGATCGATAGGCCATGCAAATTTTGGGCAGTTGCCCTTTTTGCCCTCGGTTCCTTTGGCTGATTGATTCTCATATTTTATTATATATTCTTTAAATGGTTTTGAGGATGTTTTAATTGATTTAGAGGTTTAAAAAGAAAATTTTTTACGGGAAATTAATGGTAAAGAATTAGGGTCGTTACAGTTATGGTATCAGAACCCCCGGGTTTTAAAATCAGTTCTGTAGACTGTTCGACTGCACAGCCACTACACGGACATACCTCTTCAACTGTAAGTACGTTATTAGGGGTGGGCACGGTCCGGTCCGGTCCGGTTCCCGCTTGGAACCGGACCAGACCGGACAATTCGGTATTTTAGGTTCTAGAACCGGAACCGGTCCCATGAGGAACCGGTACTGAACCGAGATCGGACCGAATTTACGGTCCGGTTCCCGGTTCGGTACCGGTTCCTCCCAATAATTTTTATTTTTATTTTTTGATTTTTTTTTCGTTAAAAATGCAATTAAGACTCTCAATTGGTTATCGTTTAGATTTTGGATTTGATTAATTGATGAGAGGTTAAGGGCAGAGAGGCAAGGCAAAGTCATGAAGCTACAAGACCAGAAAATCATGAATTTTTTCTTTTGCTGCCTAAAACCGAGGCACTTCCAATTCAGAAAACTCCACCAACCTTTCTCCTTCAATTCTTCACCTTTACACTTCCTCTTCCTTCTTCCCAATGGCTCAGGTACATCTTCTTCTTCTTCATCTTCTAATCTTCTTCACCTCCATTCTTAGCCTGTTCATAATTTATCTATTTCTCGAGCAGAAGGTGGTTTTAAAGGTGATGACGATGACCGACGAGAAAACAAAGCAGAGAGCCATAGAAGCAGCTGCAGACATCTACGGTATTTCATCCTGGGTTTTCTGGTTTTACAGTTTCTGAAACTAGATTCATCGTACTAATGTTTTCTGGGTTTGTTTAATTTTCCATTTTCAGGGGTCGATTCGATTGCAGCAGATCTGAAGGAGCAGAAGCTGACGGTGGTTGGATCAATGGAACAATATTTTGTCCGTTCTCCCACGGTTCCTGGTTCTGTGATCAACAGAACCGGGACCGTGGACCGCGGTTCCGGTCCCATGGGTCTGGGAACCGGGAACCGGTCCCATAACTCAAAAAACCACCCAAGAACCGGACCGAACTGACGGTCCAGATCGGTCCACCGGTTCTGGTCCGGTTCTGCCCACCCCTACGTTATATGCTTTCTTTTATTTTAATTACTTAAATATGTTGTCTTTAATTTTATAGGGTTACAAAATGGTACGTAGAGGAAACGGTAGAGATGAAAAGAGCGACACTGTTGATCAACTTAGGGAGTTCATTGATCAACAATCCCAACACATTGACCGACAAGCACAACTTATAGATAGGCAATCTTGTCAGCTTGAGATGTTGACAAACCGAGAAAACCCTAGGATCCAAGGAGTGGTCGCTCCCAATAACCACGGTACGAAGAGGATGGGCAAGAAAGAAATCAAACAAAGCCGATGAAAGCGCGTACAAGAATCTCAGCATATGCCTCGATGCTCAAAGTGTAAGAAGAACCATTGGGGTATGTGTAGATTGGGTACGGACCAATGCTATAAATGAGGGGAGGTGGGCCATTATGCCTTAAATTGCTCGAGGAAGGCTACTAACCAAAAGAAAGAAATTTCACCGAGGATAATTGCCCCGAACGAAGACGAGGATAACGCCCAACCCTCAGTCGTTTCAGGTATAGTTTTATTTCAACAGTTAATGGAATGGAGAATATTAGAGTAGGGATGTAGTATAGAGTTGGAATATATGGAGATGATAATTGTGTGATAGGTTGAAGTAAGCTTAAAAAAATAGAGAGGGGACGACATAGACTTCGAATAAAGGAGGGATAGAGTTATGCGTTAAAGTCCATGACCCGGCATAACTGTGAGAATTGAGCACTTAAGATTCAATTTCCATGAGGGGTACAACTTACGGGATATAAGGTTTAAATAAATGGGAACTAGACCCTAATTGACAAACCCTTAGAGTTTAGAATATGATCAATCGAGGAGAAATTTGAAGTTTAGATGTAAGACTTACTAGAGAATGTATTAGATTGTCGAGGTATCATTTGTACGTACAAGTGGATAAGAAAATATAGCAGAAATTTAAATAACCTAGATCCACGAGAAGTTGGGAGCATTTAGACAAAGGTGGCACTCAAAAGTTTAGTTTAAGTAGATTGTGGAAGGGGTATGCAATGCGTCAACTTCTTTTGTAAAGGGCTGATGGAACAATGCAACGTTGAAGACGTAAGATATGAGCGATTACGTAGGGGTGTTCGTATCGACCTATATCGACGAAGAAGATAAGGGTATTTACTCGGAGTTGGAAGGTTAACAAAATTTGAGACAATAAAGGGTTAAAGTTATACGACAGTTGATACACGACATACAAAGTTTGGCCGATCTTTAGGAGATAAGTATTGTCTGAAAAGACTAGTCAATTGAGGACGATTGTTAATTACGAAAAGAGTTCGATCGACATACTATAAGGGGGAGATTTAATGAAATTAAGTGTGATCAAAGAGTTGTAGACACGTCAGGCATTTAGTGTTGCTTGATTAGATTATGAAGCAAAAAAATAAGAGTTAAGTTGTGAATTTATAGTTGGTACAATTTAAGTTAAGAGCCACAAGCATGAGGCTACCTCCAGGATGGAGGTAGAAGCATCAATATTCGAGGAACTAGGAAGGTTAGCATTAATGAAGAAATGTTTTAAATTGTTGGAAAATAAAAAAAGGCAAGATTTGAGAATTTGAGGAGAATTGGAGTAAGAGTGTAAACTTATCTACAACAAGTTTTCAAACAAGAATATCGTTGGATAAATCATTGCACTGGAACCAAGTAGAACATTTAGAGCCTGAGTAGGAGGAACGAAAGATGGTAGGCCATTTATTAACTTCGAAGAAATCCTTGTGCGATATTAGGGATAAGCGGAAGGGATTGTTAGAGTAAATGAGAGGTTAAGATTAGAAATTTAGATAATTGTTTAACGTTGTGCGATTTGTGAAATTCTCGGTTTATTGAATGGGGAGAATTGAGATTTGCACAGGAATCATTTAAGTAAACTTAGAAGTGAGGCTAAGTTAGAAAATTTAAGAAGTTCGACTCGTATATAACAAGTCGAGACCAATGAGTACATAAATGGTCTAAAGCTAGAATTAATAGTTTAGAGCAAATCAATGGTGAAATTAGAGACTTGACGGTACTCGGAGTTCATAAAGATCTAAGTAAGACAAATGAAGCGTAATGTAGATAATATGAGAATTTCAATTAATGGCATAACGAGGGAGCTCGTTAATATTTTTAATTTGAAATATGATGTTTATATGATCTTAATTACAAAGGAATAAGGATCTTAAGAGATTGGCAATTTTGGCTCCCTGTTGGACTTGTTAAAATCTGAGATATTTTGACGATATAGCATGTGGAGTATAGCAATGAGAGCTTAGTTGAGAAGCCCACACCGAAATAGTCATCGACAATCGGCGAGTTGCTCGAGAAAACATATGATCACAGAGTACTAGAGATAAAACAGTTTATGAGGGATTATTACTAGATAAAATGTAGAAATTTGAATTGGCATGCTTTCCAACTACGGATAGAGAGCACATGAATTTATGCAGAAGTTTGGGTTATAGCCCAGGGGTTGGTAGAAATCTTTGGACGATATTCGATCTAGCTGATGTTAGGAAGTTTAGTTTTATTAGGAATACGAGGAATTGTGGTAAGTTTTGATCGAGGAAACCCAAAATAGGACCAAATTAGAAGAGTTAGAAGGTTTAACCTATGAGTGATGAACACATGCGTGAATTATTTAGGTGCATGGATATGCAATGGGGTTATACGAATTGGAGACTTAGGAATCTAATAACACGTAATGCATAATCTGGAGCGTAGTTAGCGCTGCATCATTGAGTTCAGGAGTTTTGGGTTAGAACCATAGAAGTTGACCCTAAGTATAGATAAAACCAAAGTTCTAAAAGAGAAATTCAAAATATTTGTGAGATGGAGAGGAGACACTCGGAAAGAACAGAGTAATAGTAAATCGAAGAATTAGGCTGTAGGACAGGAGACGTTAATGTCAAGGACTATAAGCTAAGCAAATTTTGAGGACAAAATTTTAATTAAGGTGGATGAAATGTAACACCCGGTTTTACGGGTTTTTGAATTTTCGATACACAATGGCATTTTTGTAAATAAGTGAAATATGTCCGTTTTGTGAATGGAGAGCTTTATTAGAACCTCGATGATTTATATGGATTTTAGGAGAAATATGGAAACTTCAGGAATCCAAATCGGTGGGGTAACGCCCAAGTTTCCGTTTTAACCCTATGGCGTTTTAATTCGTAAAAATAGCAAATTAAGTCCGTTTTACGAACGGAAAGTTCCTATGAGCAAATTGGAATATATGGAGAAATAAAGAAAGTTAGGAGAAACCAAATCGATAGTTAAATAATGAAATAAATGGAAAACTAAGTGAAAAGGGCAAAAGAGTAAATTGTCAACTTAAAATTTAAAACATATTAAATCCCCCCCCCCCCCCTATCAGTTTCTTCATTCGTGAAGAAACTTCTCCAAAGAGAAGTTTCTCTCCATTTTCAGACGACGCCCTCCTCAACGCCGGCGATTCTTCCTCCGATCGGCTCCGGTTCTTCACGTTTCTTCTCCGTCTTTGCTTCCTAGGTACGATTCTATAGTTTTAGTCCGTTAGTTCTCGATTTTAAGGGTTAAATACAGTTAGGGTTTCGTTAGGTTTTTGATGAATTAGTCGGGTTATGTTAGAAATGGTTGGATATCGCCCTATTTGTGATTATTGAGCTTTATTGGGCGAAATAATAAATGTATTTAGCGTTTTGGTTGAAAATCGGGTATGTGAAGTTTTGGAAAACTCCATTAATGGAGGTTTAGGATTTGTGAGCGTGAATTGCTCGACGAAATGCCTCAATGAGTTAAATTAAAGTTTTAGGAGATTTCTATAGTTAAGGGTTTCGTTAGTTTGGAAGTTTAACAGTTTAAACTCAGTTTTAATGACAATTGTTTGGAATTGCCATAGGTGAACAACGCTCGCGGACGGAGCTTGAATTGCAACGGACGCGAGGTAAGTCTTCGTGACTCGTTTGGCCGATTGGCCTACACCATAAGATTTATATTGATTGAGGAAATTGGCGATGTAGAATGTGTTGGGTAAATAGGTTGGGTAGTAGTTTTAGGTTTGGTTAAGTTGTTGATTGTTTAAGTTCATTGTTTGTTTGTCTCGATTTCGTTTATGGCATAGTACATGTTCACGCATCATGGTTTTTGAAAGGCATGAAAAAAAAAGAATTTCTATGGATATTTTCATGAAATGGAAAAGGTTAAAGAAAAGGTAAAAAGTATGTATTGATGGTCACGTTGGTGGCGGTGGTTCAGACATGGCTGTCGGATGAAGTATGTTTTCCCCCCGGATAGATACAAGGGGCTATCCAATCGTCGGATGTGCCGCTTCTATCTACTGAGAACGAAGCCCCGGTGACGTTTTAAATGAAATGAATAGCAGAAAGGTAGGATGCATGTTTTACGAACCGCACATGCATAGCATTCACGTGCATTCACGTAGACTTACCGAGCCTTTAGCTCATAGTTTAATTCTATGGTGTAGGTGATTTCGAGACAGGTGAGGACGACGTTCTTCCACCCGAAGTATGAACACGTTGATGGAGGATGGCCCGTGGGAGTGCGCTGGCAGTCGGTGCGAATTTTGACTCGGGGAGATGTAAGTAAATGTTTTTGGGATTTTGATAGATAGAAACGTAGGAAAATTATATAGTGGAATCATATTAGGATGTTTGGTGTCTGGATAGATAATGTATAGTATTTTGTTGTGTTTTTGATATTTTCAAACAGAGGGAATTGTTCAATTTTTAAACAGAACTACGCGGTTTGTTTTTATGAAATTTGATTACGTTTTAAATATGTTTTGAGTCGGTTTTTGAGTGAGACTATGAAGGATGTGTGAGTAAGTTTGGTTGAAGTGTTTAGTATGTTTTAGTATGTTGTTTGGCGTTGGAGTTGAAGGAAAGGGTAAAGAAGTGATGAAGTGTGCAGGGGAAAGAAGGAGAAAAGAATTGAGGCAACTCTCTGGAACAAATTCCAGAGAGTATGCCAATTGATCGCCAAAACGGGCGATCGATCGGCTATGAAGAGAAGAAAAGGGGCGATCGATCGACTGAAATGGCCGATCGATCGGCCATGCAAATTTCAGGCAGTTGCCCTTTTTGCCCTCGGTTCTTTTGGCTGATTGATTCTTCTATTTTATTATATTTTCTTTAAATGGTTTTGAGGATGTTTTAATTGATTTAGAGGTTTAAAAAGAAAAAATTTTACGAAAAATTAAGGGTAAAGAATTAGAGTCGTTACAAGCTTTACCTGAGATCGCTCCACGATCTTCCAAATCAATGTCCCGTACGTCAGATTCTTGTTGCGTGTTCGCCCGATCTCTTCTATAAGACCTAAAATCATGTACCCCGGGTCAAACATTGTGCCCCTATAGAGTTTTTTTCATAACATAGAGATTCATCCAGCTCATGAGATTTCTATGTCCATCCTTCAGCAACACGGTGTGGCTGATCGGGTTGTGAATAACCCAAGTTTTGACGTTCAAGTCCTTCGATTTCAGTTTCATGAATGATGCAATATCCGAATTGCAGTGGATTTGCCTAAGGAATTGCAGTCCATTTGCCAATCTGACAAAATCACACTCTTGTCTTATGCGGCAAATTCGGGCAATTCATTGAATCACCTGCAGTTACGACAATATCTGTACCGAATAGGTACGTCTTCAAGCACCCCTGCCTCCCAATAACAGCCAAGTTTGCGTAAAATAAGCGAACAATTTTGTCACAGCTGTCTCCCCACATGTTGTACACCTCGTGCAAGGAGATGCAGTCAAGCATCTCTTTGATGTCCAAAGACTCCCAACCGCTAAAGTTGACAGTCTTCCTATAAATAATCGAGCGCATTGACATATCCAGCTCAAACTGTTGTAGACATCCCTGGTTTCAAAATTCTATCAACAAATAACCAGACGGTGGCCGCGGTACTTGATCCAGAGACCTTGTGGCGAAGGTGCCCAATTTGATGGGTCGGCTTGTGTCGGGGGGAGCCTTTCGTTTTAAAAAAAAAAATTGGGGGCCATTTCAAAAATTAGGGTTTCGATTTTTGGCCATTTTCAGTAAAATAGGATCGAGTTTGGGGATTTTCACAAAAATGGTATCGAGTTTGAGGATTTTCAAAAAAATGTGGGTCGAATTAGAAGATTTTCGGCGATGAGGAGGCTCTGGTTAGAGATTTTCGGCAATTAGGAGGCTCGGGTTTTGGTTTTTTGCCGATTAGGAGGGTCTAGTTTCAGAATTTTGACATTGGACACCTTGGGTTTGGGTTCTCGAATATGAGGCTTTAGATTTTGAGATTTTCGACGACGAGGGTTGAGATTTGAGGATTTTTTGGTGACAAAAATTACGGATTCAATGATATTTCTCTTGATTTCAGACGATGGAGAGTGCATAAGGGACCAATGTTATATATACTAACGGGGGATCGGCCCCCTGTTTGAGGGGGAACTCCCCCCGTTCAGGCCCCCCGTGTTCAACACACGAAGGGCAGTGTTCTGAAGCGTGGCTCCCCATTTCAACGCACTGCGCAGGGGGGGGGGGGGGGGGGTTCTACAACCCCGCATCGACCCCGGATAGAATGGGGGCCGTTCTTTTTAGATCGGTCCCCCGTTGTGCATGCGCGAGGGACGTGTAATTAAATCTCCGACAGAATGGGGGGTCGCGCTTTAAGAACAGTCTCCTATTCTGTGTGTAAAATGCAGAACATGAGATTATCGGTCGACCGCCAGAGGTTGAATTGTTAGATTTTAGATAGTTTAAGGTTTGATTTGTTATAGTTAATACTTTAAGGGTTTTTTTTTAAAAAAAAAAAAAATAATAATAATAGTTTGAGGGTGAAATTGGATTTTACCCTTAATTTCAACTTATAAACTGTTTTCAAAAATCAAAAACAAAAAACCATCAAAGGGTAAATTTTTATCGAAAAATTAAGTTGACTAGTAGCGTGGCAAATGATGCAAGCTTGAAAGAAGACAAAATCGGAAACAAACTCCTGTATCACTCTTAATGAGTCTGCAGTGTCATGTATGACTCTTTTTTTTTTCAATATTTTGATAATTAAATTTTATTTTAAAATGGAATTTTGAGAAATTTAAGAAATTTGAAGAAAATAGTGTTTTAGACTTTTTACCATGGGAAACTAGAGAAAATATTATGTAATTTGTCCTCTCGTTTTATTTACTTTACAAGTGCTAAAACTAAAACGACAACTAAAAAAATAAAAAATAAATTCGGGAAATTAAATTTACGTAGAAAAACTCGTATGAAAAAAAAAACAATGACCAATAAATTATCACTATGAAATTCGAACTACAACTGCGAATTTTGCCGTTATAGCTTATGTAAATTTAAAGAGATAACAAAACCATAACTAAGATCTATAATGCACAAATAAAATTCAAATTATAACTCATTTTCATAATTTTCAAAGTTATTTATAAATTAAAGAAAACTTGAATTTAATCTCACAATCACTTAACTTTCTTAGAATCTATTAAAATAAAATATAATAAATGATTAAATTAACCTCAAAATAATAAATTAAACTTTATAATTAGTAACAAATTAACCAAAGCAAAGAGAGAAATTCATCCTATGCACTAAACATAAATTCAGAGTACAAGCAAAGTCTTCATATCCTTTGGAATTTATACAAACTCGGTTGCCGGATTCCGGCGAGCCAAAAGGACGGCCAATCTGAGTAATGTTTCGAAAAGCTGTTCATCTTTTCGAGAGGAAACAAATGGGAACCAATCAGTGTTTTCATTGAATAATTCTGAAAAACAATACACTTCCTTCAAACAGAGCAAGTTTTAAAAAAAAAACAAATCTTGTTTCCATTTCTTGTCTATTTTTCACGAACAAATCTTCACAAACAGTCTATAAACATCTCCCAACGGACTCTGAGGTAATCCGGGATTTACCTCGGTCGAAAATGGCCGCCATCCTATGTGCACTTCGAAGCCAATCATAACTGGAGGTGATTTTCATGGCTTTGGTTACATTTGACTGCTTAAAAAATAATGAAACATGGAAGAACCAAACTGTATATTTACTGTCATCTTCGTACTTTCTGTTCGTTTTTATCGACCTGAGATGGCGGTTGAGATCCAGTCCCAAGCGCAGCAGCTGCAGATTCGACGTGTGTGAGAAGATACTCGTAAATCTTCTTCCGTAGCCTGTCTATTGTCTCGGAAGAAACGTGCGTGGTTTCTACTTCGTCTTTGGTCGATCCAATCTCGTCCAGCCAATCATTTACGCTCTTGAGCTGGGTCAAAATCCCAGGTACTTGACTGTTATCTGACAAAACCGATGTGTCCACTTCTGCGTCAAGGAATCTCTCCACAAACCCGAGAAACCAGTCTTGCAATTGAGTCCGTAATATGTCTGCCAATTCAACGGCTTCATTGAGGCCATTGCCTGTTATAGAACATAGAACTATGAACTTGGGAGAGAAATTAAGTGAATGAAACTAAGTGATAAACCTCCAAGATATTCAAATAAACAAAAAGGGTAAATTACAACTTAAGCTGAACTTCAGGATCATAGACAACTGACACACTAAATTATTTTTTTAGCAAAATTGCATTATAAAATTGACTCATGTTTTTTATAAAATTCGTAAAATATTTCAAGTTTTTTACTTGTAATGGTAATTTTAACTTACCATAGTTATCTTGACTTAGTTGATTTATCGCACATACTCGATATCACAATCGATTTCGAAGAATATAAAACATTGCAATAAATTGAGTGTGTGCTTCAAATCGACTGAATTAAATAACTAAGGTAAGTTAAAATGACAATAACCAGCGAAAAATGTAATACATTTTACAAATGTTATCAAGATATTTTTTTGTTTTGTTAATGATCCAAAGTAGAAGGATGGTTTTGTTAGAGAAGAAATAATTTAGGGTCTCAATTGTCTGTGACAACAAAATATCAATGGACAGAAATCCTAAATAAATTCCAAAATATGCTAGAAAAATGATAAAATCCTACTACTTATATGAATGTTTACCTCTAACCCATTCCGGCAAAGGTTGAACATGAGGCTTTTGATTAACAGTTGGTCCATCACCTACACGACGAGATGTCATCGTGGATACAGACTTCCATCCGAGCGCCTGGCGAGTTTTGGATATGGGTTTCGATGAAGAGTTTTTGGACGAATTTTCAAGAACCAGTAGAGGTTGACTCCCGGAGTTTTTCTGAAATGGAGCCGGAAACAAATTAGGTTCCTTGCTGTATACCGAAAAAGTCGATAGATTCGAGACCAAAGCGGCTTGGATCCATAAAGTTGCTAATTTTCTTCTGTCTGAAGTGAGTTTTACGGCTTCTTCCGATGGCGCCTCTTCACCTTCGAGTGATGATTCGGAGGGAATAGTTTTAAATAGCGAGTCGGTGATGGTACGAGCACGGGTCAAGCTAGCATGGAGGGACAAAAACTGCTCTACTGTAGGTTGTGGGTTGTCATCTTTGGCAGAAATGGTTAGCTCAGAATATGTGCTGCAGAAGAAAGAAGTTCAACTCATGTTGAAACTATCAAAGAAAAATTCGCATATTATTAGATAAACCTAACATAACAGCGTCAAGTTCGATAATTATTTCTCAAGAACACAATCTCCCCATAAAACTACAAAACATGCCACTTTTAAGAAAATAGCGTTGAATTATACCTTAAACATCGAAGTATGCTCTCTGCCACAGAAGCTTCTTGCATTGCCTCTACTGCAGCTGTTTGAGCTGCATCTCTGTGCTTCAAAACTTCCTGCCGTGATAAAAAACCATAACATATTTGTAAATTTTAAGGAGAAAAAATTCAGATTGCTGGTGAAGATGAGAGATTGAAATAGCAAAACAAAAAAATATGATGTTTCAGTTTGGTTTGGCATTTTACAGGGTTAGGCATTGTACCTTTCCGAGCTTGGCAAGCGATGGTGGGAGGGACGCCCACGACAGATGACTGTCTGCCAATCTTCTATTATTCAACGGGATCTTTACCAAATTTCCCAGAGGCCCTTTATGAGCTGAATCATTTGGCAATTTCTTTCCAGCTGAAGTTCTTTTCTTATTTGAGTTCTCCCCCTCCATGTCTCCGTTTGCTGCAGATTTCTTTGAGGTCTGAACTTTGTTCTCCTCTTTTGTCGACTTCGTGGATAGCTGAACCTTGTTCTCCTCTTTCGATTGCATCTTTTCGCTCGACGTACTTTTTCTAGGAGCCTGGCAAATACATGTCGAACGTATTAGAAACGTGTTGACTGATTTTTACATATAAGTGTGATGAATAAGAACTCTTGATCATTTTTCGATAATAAAATGTATGATAATTTACGCAAGTTTCATGTTTTGATAAACCGTTAAAATGGCTGGTAGCATGAATAACATGACGAAAACATACGATTTTAAGTACAAATACATCAAATATTCACAACGAAGATTATGAATATTCGACGACAAGAATGAATGAACTCACAGAATTCAGGAGATCGGGCTTTGGCTCGAGCTTGGTAGCTCTAAATTTTGAGTTATCTTTATTCTTTACCTCCATATTCCCTTCCCAACTCTTCCTCAAAGCCTTAGCCCCCAGCTCAATACCCTGAACCAAATTTCTTATTGGATTAACCATCGAAGCTTTCCTTACAGTCGGACTGGCAGATCGAACAGAGGCAGACTTTTCTGGTAGCCCCGCCCGAGCTGTTCCTTTCTCTGGCCCCTTGATCTTTGCTTCTTGTTGCTTGATCCCACTGGAAAATTTTTCGAACGAACTTGGCAACGAATAACAACTCGTCGGAGACGAAGGGATCGACTTGGAAGACTTAAGTCTAGTCAATGATTCCCTTTTGACGTCCAAATTCAGTGCAGATTTGTATAAATTCGATTTAGATCGACTAAAAGACGGCACTTTCTTCTCGGATTGTTCTTCCTTGACACTAATCCTGTTCAATCTTAGATTTGAAGATTTCTCCTTTGAACCCGATTTCACCTTTTCCCCGGTCTTAGAACTCACAGAAGAACTACTGAGAAAATTAAGAGAATGAGTCGCGACAATATCTTCCGGGCTTCCCACACAAGGGTGTCGGCCTGGAATCGGCCGAAAACCGTGAAGAATTGGGACTGGAGAAGCCGATTCCAGCCGTTCGACGTGAATGAACTGACCCAATTGGATTTTATCGCTGAGAATTAGATCGTCGTGTTCATCGGGAAGTGAAACGTATGTGGCGTGAGAAGAATCAGAGACTTTTAGATAAAAACCTTGGTTTGGAAAAAGCTCACTTCCGGCAAGAGCTGGGACGATACTGACGACCTGCAAAAGAGACGACCTATGCTCCCCTGCAACTTTCACGTCTGTATTCATGTGTTGAAGAAGCTTGAGGAGCACACCAGGGACGAGATTCGCCATTTTTGCGGACCCTCAATATGCATCCCTCTGAAAAGAGAAACCCAGATGAAAAGAATTAAAGATCAATCGATATGGAGTTTGCAGAGATGGAAAATTTGGGAAGAGCTTTAGACCCAGAGGGTGTTAATTACCAAAAACAGGTTAAACTAAGCAAAAAAATCTCCAATCAGAGAGAAAAATGGACGCCATTAGATTCAGATTTGGCTGGGTTGAGCTTGAGGGTTTCAACAATGGCGGAGAGAGAACATTCTAGGAGCAAAAAACAACAAATCTTCATCGAAACCCAGAAGAAATTAATCACGAAAAATGAAACAAAGAACAAAAAAAACACAAACCCGCGAAACAAACGAGGTAGCTCAGAAAACAAGAGAGGGAGCTATTTCACCAAAAGAGAAAACGACTTTATACCACAAAAGCATTTGTCACTTTCTGCAAATAAAACCCCATCTCTGTAACCTCAAATAATGTGAAAAACAACAAAAAGAATCGAAACTTTTGGTTGGGTTTTCACAGGCTGAGGAGAAAATCCAAACAGGAGAAAGAAACTTTTGATTCTTCACATAAAGATAAAGGGGAAAACGGATGAGAAAGCGCCTTCACTGAACATGGGAGTCGCTGAATAATTGCAGGAGCAGAGAAGATCGAGGGAATAATTGAGGAAAATTCCATGTTCGATAGAGTAAAACACAGAGCTGTCAGTGTCTGAATCGAACACCCACAAAAACACATGCATCTAAAACATAAATTAGGATTGACCCACCTCCAGTTTTCACATTTCAGACAGAATTGCCGTTGAAGAAGCCATTGCTTGACCCGAATCAAACAGTTCTTCCGGCGTCCTGTGCAATTCTTTTCGATTTACTGGTTGACTTTCAAGGGATTAAACGAAGACCTCATTTTATTAACAGATATTAATCTCGTAATCTTAGAAAAAAAATTAAGAGATTCGATGTAATCTTAGTTATTTCCGTACTTATCAAGAATTAATTACTAGAACTTTATTGAAAAAATTACAGAAACAGACTATGCAAGAATTGTATTTTAATTTAAATATATTATTATTACTAGACAACACATCCCTGGGAAAATTCCATTTTTATATTTTTTTAAAGGTAAAAATATCATTTTTTTTTTAAATCTTCATCAAAATATATTACATGATCAATTTCATGGTTACACAGGGGTGGAAAAGTCCAACTGGGAACCATGTGGTTCAATTCTGATTTGGGCTGGTTCTACTTACTCACTATTCCTACTCAACGTTTTCAAAAACCGCGTGGTTCGATCTTGGTTCCGGTTCTACATTGTCAAGAATCGTGAAAACCGAACCGTGGGTCAAATATTCAACCCGAACATCGATTAAAACTCAACTCAAAATCTTAAAAAACGGCTCATACCAGAAGTCGGCCCAAACCAAAACTAAACTACGAAAATATGACCTAAAACAACAAAAATATATAAATAATTCAAAGAAAAAAGAACAGAACTAGAATCCACGGTTCTAATTCTGGTTCCAGAGTAGAACGGGACGAACCGAACCCGCACCCACCACTATTGTTGTACAGATTTTAACTATAATATATAAACAACATGGAATATGTGTTTAAGTATAACTCATGCATTTGTTGATTAATTTAATTGGATTTGAAATATATAAATTATTTTATTATTGGGTGCATGTGCTTTGTGGTAGGATCAAGGTAATGGTTTGTCAGATCAATAAAAAAAAGATGTCACATCCACAAGATAATCAAAGCATATACTATATATCTACATATAGTTTATTTATATGAATTACATTGGATTATTTAAAAAAATTACTAATCATGATAATAAATGACATTTTTAAAAAAGTAGAGAATTACTCCATTTACGTAAAAATACTAGTTTTCAGTACGTGCAATACAAGTATGCGTCAAGTTCATATATTTTTTTAATGTGATTCACAACCTAATTTTTGAGCACATAAAAAAAAATTAATTAAAAAGATATAATTATGTGAATAATGAAATTATGTCATTTGAATTTCTATAAAAAAAGAAGACATACGTAATGAAAGCTGCTTTCGATGTTATGACCATACCCAGAACTTTAGGGAGAAGTGTTACAATGGATTGCAGACTTGTTTGGAGTCCTAGAAATTTTAAAAAGGATAGATCATCTTGTGAGAATAAGAAAAAATATTAAAACTTTGTTAGAAAAATTTAGACACGTAAAAACTTAATCTATTTTCACATGTAAACCAAGACATGAAATCTTGATAGTGCTTCATTCCAATGAAAATTAGACTCCTTTTTGTTGTCTGATAACAAAAAGACATTCATCAACTAGGCATGCTCCTCCATATTGAAGAAGTCATATCATCATTCTACTAAATTTTGTCGTCCACCCACAATCCCTCACATAAACAACAAATTAGTAGATTTGCTTTGTTACATATATCTTTTAACAAACCATGTTATTGATATTCTATTATGAGTTGAAGAACTGCACAAAATTAAGCATCTAAACAAAAACATCATCTATTAATAAAAAAATAACAACATAATCCATCAGAATGAAAAAATTAACTAAAGTTTTGATAAATCAAGAGTTCTCAATAACCACTCCTCGACTTGCAACAAGAAACGTAGAAAGAGTAGATGGTGAATTATCCAAAAATAATAACAATGAAACTCTAAAAAAATTCGAAAACCAAAGCTATATCTAATGGTTATTTAGAAGAGATGAGAGTTGAAGACAAAATTCAAGTCCATATCAAAGAGCCTTGCTCTGTTAGTGGAAAGTATACTGAATAACTCATTTAGTATGGATTAAAGACATGATGACTCTACCAAACCTTCATTCCCAAAGAAGAAAAAATAACAAAATTTACAGTTTTATGGGAATATAATATTAAAGAAAGTAATTTCCCAACTTTTCAGATGATGACATCCTCGTCATTTTAATTATATTATTTATATATTTTATTTATTTATTTCAATTAAAGTCTATTTATCTTTTTTTAAGATTATTTCTCATTCGTTAGGGTTAATCCTAATTGTTTTCTATTTAAGTGCTAGTATTGTAACCTAGAAGTACAGTTGATGATTATTATGAATGAATTGCAATGATTTGCTATTTTCTTGACCCTACCTCTCTCTAGCTTTCTCTCTCATTTCTTCTCTTTTCAGCTATAACCTACATCAAATTGGTATCAAAGCAGGTTTTATTGTTTTCTCAAACAATAAAATCTTGATTTAATACCTTGATTTTTCGCGTTCTGCTACTGTTCATCGTTTGGGGTATTGTTCATCAACCGGAGTTAATGTTCATCGTGGTACTGTTCATCGACCAGAGTTACTGTTTATCCGAAAATCTGAAGTTTTGCTTGAAACTTTTTGTACCCATCAAGCATCTGCCCTAATAGTTCCCTGCCTTGCAGTCCCTATTTATAAAATCACATTTTGGGAGCTTTCGGTTTTAGTGAACATAATTACTTGTGTGATTGGATCCATTGGGCTGATCGCTGTTGATCTGGAGGTCCATTCATCAAACATCGCTTATCTTCGAGTAAACTTATCGATACAGGGAGTTTTCTGTTCCAAACTTTTATTAATTTCTCGATACTGTTATTTTTAAATTTTGCGTTGATTTTGTTCTTGTGTTGTGACTTATCCATGCCTCTGATTCATATGCATATCAATCTTCGTGACCTGTCACCATATTAAACCAAACTATTTAGCTACCTAAATGCCATCTAATTTAAACTGCCATGTGATTTAATCTCTGTTGATTATTTCATACTTTTCATTAAACTATTCCTTGATATAACCTCTGCTGATTATTTTGCCATCACCCAATTAATTGTTCGTTCTGATAATCAAATTAACGGTGATTTTCTGGTATGTTTTTGGGCCTTCGCTTTGTTATTTTGAAATATCAATTCTAGTTGTTTGCTTTATTAAAAATAACATAATCTCAATATTAGATAAATAAAATCAATTGTGGTAGTTGGTCGTAGTGGATATTATTCATTACAAGCACTATTTGTTTATTGATCTTAATTTGCAATTCATTCAAGATCCTAAGCATTAAAGATCCTTCATTAGTAATATTGCATGCAGTTACGTAGCGGTCGTTAGGTCTCATCTAATTCTTGTGCTTTAGATATGGAACCGTCCCAATTAGTTAACATTTCCTGAAAATTAACGCAAATACTTAACGATCAACAACAGTTTCGAGAGTGATTAGATACCTTCCATACTGAATTGGTTAGTACTCGCGAGGCACACAAAGACTTACAAAATAGGTTAATCAACGTAGGACAAAATCATCATTCCTCGAATACAGACAATTCTGTAGTATCTAATGACAAGCGTCAATGTCATCGGAAAGACACTCGACAACATTTTGATCATAACCGTAGATATAGGGATTACGTTCGAGATGGTGGTCAATATTATAATCGATGAGATTCTCATTCTACCAATTGCTATGATGATAAACTATTTAGCTGTATCAAGCTTGATGTGCCTACTTTCAATGGAAGTTTAGACCCTCGTATCTTTATTCAGTGGATAAAAGATATAGATAATTTTTTTAGGTGGTATAGAGTGCAAGAAAATCGACGAGTTCAATTTGCCAGTTTCAAATTATCTTGTACGACCCAACTATTTTGGGAGAGTGTCGAAGATCTCCAGGTAAGACGTGGTGTGTCTCGTGTTGACAGTTGGGAAGAAATGAAACGGCGGCTTCATTTAAAGTATGTACCCCAATCCTACCGGGACTATTTGTTGGACCAATGGAATACCCTTGTCCAGGGTAACCAACCAGTTACCGAATACGTTAACCAGTTCGATGAGTTTCGAATGAGAAGTCAAGTTATGGAAGATGAGGCCATGACTTTAAGCAGATTTCGACAAGGTTTAAAAGATGATCTACGACGGAAGCTTATCCTGCGAGGTGTCAATTCTCTAGATCATGCATATTCATTAGTTCGAGATTATGAGCTAGTGACAAAAATGCCTTATGGGAAACGAAGCAACAATAGACCTCATGTAAGGACCCCCAACCTTTTTTCTTGGCTGGGCCCGGAGCCTGCGGACGCACCGCCATCGGCCCAGCCTAAACTCATGGACTTCTCCATCCCTGGGGTAGGAGTTTTTGCTTTCCCAGTGATTTGAACCTGGGTCTCCAGGGGTTATGACCATAAGTTCCCCATCAATGGTACCACTTGAGCTACTCCGGGCCCAGCCAAGAAAAAAGGCTGTGGGTCCTTACAAAAAAGGCGCTGACGACTCCTTTTTCCTAATAAGATATTGTCCGCTCTGGGGATTGGATCGTAAACCAATATCCTCCCATCACGGCTTTGTTTGGCGAGGGCTTCCCAGTCGGTCATCCAACCTGGTACTACTCTCGCCGAAGCACTTTTAACTTTGGAGTTCTTATGGGATCCGTTGCAAATTGTGCTCCAAAACGCGTCTTACTATCTTAGGAGAGTTTCCTTACATATGTTTCATTTTCATATACTTCCCCAAGCGATGTGGGATTGTGACGACCCCCTCTTTACGACCCGGGATTTGCTTATACTCGAGTCCGGGATCCACCCCACAACCCGAGATTTGCCTCGCAGTCGTACTTATACGTACACATTCGGGTCATCATAATCACCCCTCTTCGGGGGCCCAACGACCCGTTGGCCACATTACCGGTTAGGTACAGACTCTGATACCATTTGTAATGGCCCCTTTTTCCCGGTAAGATATTGTCCGCTCTGGGGATTGGGCCGTAACCCAATATCCTTCCCTCACGGCTTTGTTTGGCGATGGCTTCTCAGTCGGTCACCTAACCTGGTACTACTCTCGCCGAAGCACTTTTAACTTCAGAGTTCTTACGGGATCCGTTGCCTATTGTACTCCAAAACGAGTCTTACTATCTTGGGAGAGTTTCTTTATATATGTTTTATTTTCATATATTATCCCAAGCAATGTGGGATTGTGACGATCCCCTCTTTACGACCCGAGATTTGCCTATACTCGAGTCCGGGATCCACCCCGCAACCCGAGGTTTGCCCCACAGTCGTACTTATACGTACACATCTGGATCATCACAATCACCCCCTCTCAGGGGCCAAACGACCCCGTTGGCCCCATTTCCAATTGGGTACAGGCTCTGATACAATTTGTAACGACCACTTTTTTCCAGTAAGATATTGTCCGCTCTGAAGATTGGGCCGTAACCTAATATCCTCTCCTCACAGCTTTGTTTGGCGAGGGCTTCTCAGTAGGTCACCTAACCTGGTACTACTCTCGCCGAAGCACTTTTAACTTCGGAGTTCTTACGGGATCCGTTGCCAATTGTACTCCAAAACGCGTCTTACTATCTTGGGAAAGTTTTCTTATATATGTTTTATTTCCATATATTTCCCCAAGCGATGTGAGATTGTGACGATGTAACGTCCCTCATACTATTCCTAATTTCCCGTACGAAATTATTCTTTTTCTTTTATCCTTAGCGTTTATGCGGAAAAAAATTTGAAAACAATTTAAAATCAATTGAATAAAACGTTTAAAACAATTACAAAACAATTATTTAAAACAATACGTACCCAAACATCTACAAAATACAACCTCACCATTTTACTAACACAATTCTATCTATACCACAATTACTATCCACCTCACGAACATACACTTCACAATACAACTTAACATCAAGTACCCGATACTCATACGTCTTCTGAAATACCACCACAAAACCGACTCGAAACACAACTATAACAAAGTACATTTTCACGAAAATAAACTGCGTGGTTCCGTTTGAAAGTTTAACATATCCTCCTGTTTTAAAATCACAAAACAGTTCCAAAACGTTTAATTTACAGTTAAAACCAAAACATTTTCTATATACAGTTTGCCAAAACATTTAAAACATTAAACATAAAACCTATCAACTATCAGTACCAAACATCCTATAATTTCTATACAAACATCAACCCAAAATGTCCCAAACCCTCAAAATCTATACATACTTCCCCACGGGTCGGTTGAGCATCGACTGCGCCAACACACTGCCGCGAGCATCCATCGTCAACTGGACTCATGCCTCAGGAGGAGGGACATCGTCCTCACCTGCCTCGATGTCTAGGTCACCTACACCATACAATACACTATGAGATGAAATCCTAGTAAGCTCTACGTAAATGCAATGCATGCTATGCGTATGAGTTCGATAAATCATGCTTTATTTTCTTTACTATGCAATGCTCAATAGGTGTCACCGAGATCCTATCCCTCTAACCGGAGAGAGCTCATCCAGCGGGCGGACTACTCTTTCCAGCTAGAAGCGAGGGGTGCACGCTTACAACACGTACAGTCGTGCCTGAGCCCCACCTCGCGTGACCAATACGCCTTTCGGCCAATACGCCTTTCGGCCAATACGCCTTTCGGCCAATAAGCCTTTCGGCCAATGCTATGCTTTACGTTATCTTTAAAACTCTGTGCGGAAGTTCATTTTCATGTTTTTCTTTAAAACAAGTGATGCGTGAACAGTTCAATATCTTAAAGTAAACAAACAATAACGTGTACCATCAAGACTGTAAAGCGTAAACTATAAACCCCTAAAACCTAGCTACCCAAACCAAGTACAATTAAACAAACGCATCTCCAAAACTCCTCGAGACGACATTCGACGTACGGTGTAGGCCAATCGGCCAAAGAAGATCACGAGAACTTACTTGTCGTCTGTAGTTCGTTGGTTTTGGCACATCTCGTAGCCTATGGCTCGACCTATAATAAACATTCAAGCTTCATTAAAAATCACGCCTACATTCACCAATTTACTCTAAAACTACTATTTCTAGCCTAATCAAACTAAAACCTAAATAAACGGGCCATTAATTTGGGTTCGGTAAAACTCACCCGAAACTTTGAACGCGCGTAACTTTTGCGTCGGATATCGGAATCAAACGATTCCAACGGCCACGTACTCCTCTAATAACCTATTTTAACCTGCCAAAAGAAATTTTAAAACAAACTGCCGTGGCCAGGTCAAAATGGCAAAAACCCAAACTGCCCCTTAACCCGGAATTTCCCCCTTTCTAGTTTTTCATCAATTATCATCCAATTTCTCACCAATCAACTACCCTAACATCCAATTAACATAATCTAACGAAAAATCAAGGTTTCAAACAAGAAACCCGAAGCTCAAAGAAAAGGGTTCTCAGATTTTGGCTCAATCCGAGCTCCCTGTTGCTCGGCAATCTTTGCCGGCGTTGAGCTCGGTAATCAGACGCTAAGGGCAGTCAAAAACGACCGGCGATCGGAGCTCTAGCAGCTCGGTGATCCCCAGCCCAGACTGAACACAAAACGAAGCAAAAAACCAACTTACCGGGTCGGTTCGTGCGCGGAGTCGGCCGGAAACGCTAGCCCAGGGTTCGTCGCCGTCGTCTGGCCGGAGACCGTCGGAAATCGCCGGTGAACGGCGCCGCGTTGCCTCCTCCTCTCCCCTGTTCTCCTCTCGGCCGTCGGGCACTCGTGAACAACAGAATGGCTTCGGCCATTCTGTTGTTTTGTTTTTATTTTTTTATTTTATAATAATAATAATAATAATAATAATAATAACAACATTTATAACAATAACATTACCATTTTGTCCTACCGAAAACTCCGTTAAATCCCGTTCTTAAATTATAAATTTTTGTAAATTAACCCTCGCATTATACACGGCTTAAGTTCTCCAATTAGAATATCCGAACACAAATTAATTAACCAATTAGTTTAACCAAATTTATTCACTCTTCTTTTAAATAACCTATTTTATTGTTCTTTTATTTTTCTCTCCAATTTTTCCTTTAAAGAAAAATACCCGGGTGTTACAATCCACCCACCTTAATTAAAATTTTGTCCTCAAAATTTGACTTAGCTTGCAGTCATTGGCATTACCGTCTCATGTCTTGCGACCTTATACTATGATTTACAATCGCTCCGTTCTTTTCGAGTCACCTTTCTCCAACCCTCTAAAATTCTGAACTCCCACACAAGGGCTTCGATTCTAGCCCATACTTAGGGTCAATCTCAATGGTTCTAAACTAGAATCCCTAAAACCAAATTGTAACGACCCGAGGAGGATCATCACGTGTCATGACTTTCCTTTAAACTTATCCGTACTTTTATACCTCTGTAATCGGTGTATATATTTTTTTTTCTCAGACTTATATCATATCTCATCTTAACTTAAATTCGCTGAATAACCGCGTTTAGCTTTCACTCCTGCCGATCGCTAAACGACAAACATCTAGTTGTTCTACCGGTCAGCACGTGCATCTCACATGATTCATTAAACATCTATCGGCAGGCACACATATTTGCATCTGCCGACAGTCACGTGCAACTCGTGTGACCAATAAAAACACCGTTCAATTATACAACGGAAGTCACCTACATCTGCCGATGAGAGAACAATAGACGATGCTCTCATCTGCCGATGGCAAATACTCTATATCTGCCGATGACGTGGCATCACATCTTCCGGTAACTTAACTCACTACTCATACCGATCGCCAGATAACAGACATTGTCGTCATCTGCCGATGGCTTAAGACAACTACATCTTCCGACAGATTAACTCACCATCTGCCGATGAAACGTCCCATGTCTGCCGATGAGAGAACCATAAGCGAGGCTCTCATCTGCCGATGGCAAATACCCCTTATCTGCCGGTGACGTCAGCCGGAAGACAAATACTCTTCCTCTTCCGATGACGTTCTCCGGAAGTCAAACTTACCCGACTCCCATCACAACTCTCCTGCCGATGACGTCAGCCGGAAGACAAATACTTTTCCTCTTCCGATGACGTCCTCCGGAAGTCAAATTTACCCGACTCCCATCACAACCCTCCTGCCGATGACGTCAGCCGGAAGACAAATACTTTTCCTCTTCCGATGACGTCCTCCGGAAGACAGACTCATTTCCTCCATCATCCCTTGGCATCAGACATCCCCCCTTTTTTTTTGACTTCTATCTAGATAAATGTAAACCTCATATCTTAAATCTTAATGGCCAAAACTCATCAGAATAAATCGTGAACTCATTCAAACTCACACAGCGGAAGACTTAATTAAAATAGTTCATTTGATAACTATAGCTATATCTTCGGACTCTGAAATTAAGACAGGCAGTTTCTAAAATCCCAAATTGTTAAATAATCCGAACCTACTTGACTTGGCTTCTTAAAAACTTCATTAAAACTTATACGAGCTTTAACCAGAATTCCTCATTCGCCACCCAGCCACAGATTTCACACTGATCACCTCCAGCAACCGAGCTTAGACATTTTCATCAACTTTGAATTCCTCACCTGATATTTCTTCACCTACATCATAAGGTGTAACTGTAAGCCTAAGGCTTAGTAAGGAATGCAAACTATTATGAGTTCATGAATGCATAACTTGGAGAAAAACATGCTCATAAGTCTTTTCTTTTCATGTACTTATCTTAATCATCATTCATAATCGTATCTCGTATTCATTGTTCATAATCATCATTCGTAGACATGCTCATATTCATCATTCCTTTCATCATTCATATTCTTCATTACATTATGTGGTTTAAGGGAGGATTTGTGCCGGTAAAGGGGGTTCGACAGTGAGTTTGATCATGGTCCCTACTGCGGGTCGTATTCATATGTCCTACTGCGGACTGTGACATACGCCGAACCACCCCCAACCCTCACTTAACCACGTTGCATAAGTTTTATCTTCTTATTTTATTCATGAGAAAACATATTTCAAAACATTTTCATATGCTTGAGAAGTAAAACATGATGCATAACATAAATGCACTTAATCATCGAACTAAGACAGGGGAGAACATCAGAATAACAGAACCATATCCACCGACATTTCATCAAACATATAGCAGGCAATGTTCACTAAATCTAACTTAATCCTTTGATGTAGGGCCCTATTGGCCGGAAACTTAATACATTCACTTACCTGGATCCTTAGCAACTTGAATCACTTTCTCTTCAACTTCTTCACCTAAAACATTCCACATTACAGTAGTTAAAATAAAGTCCTAAAAGTTCTAATCGAAAGTCATCCTAGAATCTAACAGCTAAGGTTCTCTGTGCAGTCTGAAATCCAAAACCGAAACAGCTAGATATAGCTATCGATTAAACGGGGTCGGTTATATAAAAGGTCCAGAATCGATTTAAGGGTGACATTACCAAATGAAGATAAAGAACGATAACCAACTGACTCAGCCATCGAAGAGCCCGAAAGTACAAGTTCAACTGAAAACAGAGTTCTAAGTGACTACCCGGCATCTACATTGTCAAAATCTTACCTAGAATGCGGGTTATCGGAGTGGAGGCTGAAAAACCAGTTGCTGGGGAGGAAAAAGGCTCCAGAGAAGAAGGGAGTCGCCGAGAGGAAATGTCGGCTGCAGTGAGGTTTTAAATGAGATTTAAGGTTTCCATTTTCTATTTATACCTAATCCTTCAATCTTTATTACAAAATTGCCACTCAACCTAGTTTTACTCAACTTGTAATGAATTTGCCTCAACGTTAAATTTAATCATAAAGGTTAAATAAGGGTAACAATTAGAATGGTCAGAAAAATTCACCTGGCCGAAATGTCGGGTGTTACACAAATGACGCATTATTTTTCTCTCCAATTTTTCCTTTAAAGAAAAATACCCGGGTGTTACAATCCACCCACCTTAATTAAAATTTTGTCCTCAAAATTTGACTTAGCTTGCAGTCATTGGCATTACCGTCTCATGTCTTGCGGCCTTATACAATGATTTACAATCACTCCGTTCTTTTCGAGTCACCTTTCTCCAACCCTCTAAAATTCTGAACTCCCACACAAGGGCTTCGATTCTAGCCCATACTTAGGGTCAATCTCAATGGTTCTAAACTAGAATCCCTAAAACCAGATGACGCATCATTAACCTCCTAACCATACCTACTGCGTTTGATTTGATTAACTAAGTCTTCGATTGTGCACCACGTGCTAGTAATCCTCACGTCTTAAATTTTTAATAACCCAACTGCACTGATATGCACGTAAATAATTTACACACACGTTAGTTTCCACTTAATCGTCCATAAGTTAAACTTCCTTATTGTTCTGACTTGACCTTATGTTCAGGCTTCCCCGATCTAAGCCTAATTCAAGTCCTCAATTCTCTAACGAAGCAACCTCAAAATCTTCTCCCATCGAAGTTTCTCTCAGCTATTACTTTATATCACATCTACGTCCAAATTTCCTAACATCAGTTAGATCGAATATCATCTAAAAATCTTTTCCCACTCTTGGGCTGTAATCCAAACTTAAACATAGTTTCATCAACTCTGTCTCCAGTCGGGATACACACCAACTCAATTTCTATATTAACTTCGTAATCGTATTCCTCACTTTTAATTGGCCTACACGTGTCCTTGCTTACGTATCGAGTCTTACAAAATTTCCTAAGTCCTCAATCGAGCGATCTCTAACTGGGTACTCGACACTTAACGTCTCGAGCACGTGTTGGTTTGCATTTAGTCACCCAAAACGTTAAACTCACTTTAACTTACTAATTGGTCTCTGCTAAAGATTGTCTCTTATCCTCAATCCTCGAAATAACATCAACTTCCAATGTCATTTGGGTTAACTACCGTTCAAGGATTCCCAACAACATCCAGCTTGTAATCCAAACTCCCCTTTATTTAACTTAAATTCCCCGAATTGAGTTCCTTTAGTTCCATGTCCATCAAATATGCACCTAAGCACTTTACGCCCTCAAAGCCTCTTAAATTACTTATTCCAACGCTAAATCTCAATTATACTATTACCTTATCCATCTATCGGGTATAAAAATTTCTATATATATATATATATCGGAGCTGTAAACTGAACTTGTGTAAAAATTCATTGGCCTTTACCTTAGTCATCCGAGCATACATTTCTCTAATAATGTTCCCACATGACTTCTGCGTCGATAGTATCCAAATTGCATCCTTCCTTGGACACTTCACAGGTCTTAATAACTATTTCAATGTGAGCTTCTCAACTAAAATTTTATTCTCAATGTTTCGCAAGGTACCCATCAATGATATCCTACGTCATATTCTCCCTCGGGTAACTCACCGACCACGATCCCTGTTCCGATGCGATTCTATAAATCTCACATTTCATTCTACGTCACGTTAAGGAGTTCCTTCATTATGTTCTAATCGAAACGTTTGTTCTATCTTCAATGTGCTTATTCGTCTAACTTAACTCTTCGTTAACCTTGAGCACAGTCAAGTCCCTAAGTCTCATTATGAATTTGTTCTAAACTATTCCTTCTAGCTTTGAGTTATCTATGTATCCATTGGGCTCGACTTGTCAAATACGAGTCAAACCACTGAAAATCATCTTTTTACTTAGGTTTACTTAAATGGTTTCTATGAAAATCGTCCTTCTCTTTATTCTAGCTTCAAATCTTAACCTCTCATTGAATTCGATAATCTCCTTCACCTATCCTTAATATTGCACGAAGATTACCTTGACGTTAATGAATGACCTTACCCTGTTTCGTTCCTCCTAGTCGGCTCTAAATATTCTACTTTGTTCTCGTGCAACGATCTATCCTTCGATCTTCTTGTTAGCAAACTTGTTGTAGATAAGTTTACGCCTGTGATTCCAATCTTCTCTAACCCCAAATCTTACTCTTTTAATTTCCTCGTACACTGATGTTCTTACTTCCTTCTCGGAGGTAAGCCTCAAACCGTATCAACCATGACCTAACTCCAGTCCTACTAATTGCTTTAAACCTCGGTGCTAAACTTTTCGTTCAAATTGTTATCACTTTCGAGTTCTTAAGTCCTTCTTAGTTCCTAGGCTTTTTGTTTCATAACCCCCACTCAACACTACCTCTACTACTCACCAATTACTCTTAATTTTACTACGTATCCCCCTTATAGTAAGTCGGTCGAAATCTTTTTCACTAATCAACAATCGTCCTCAATTTACTAGTCCTTTCATACAATACCTAAGGTCGGTCAAACTTCGTATCTCGAGTAGTACCTTTTGGTCAAACTTCGTATCTCGAGTAGTACCTTTTGTATAACTTTAATCATTTATTGTCTCTAATTTCGTTAATCTTCCAACCCCGAGTAATCACCCTTATCCTCTTCATCGATGCGGGTCAATACGAACACCCCTTCGTAATCGCGTCTTCAACTTTGAATCATCCTATCATCCCTTCAACAATATACACAAGCTGACTTTTTGAGCGTCACCTAGTCTAGGTACTCCTAATTTCTCGTGGATCTAAGTTATTTAAATTCCTGCTATATTTTCTTATCTACTTGTACGAACTAACAATATCTTGACAATCTAGAACATTCTCTAGTAAGCCTTACATCTAAACTCCAAATTTCTCCTCTATTGATTTCATTTTAAACTCTAGGGGTCTGTCAATTAGGGTCTAGTTCTCATTTATTTAAATCTTGTATCCCATAAATTGTACCCCTCTCATGGTAATTGAATCTCAATTGTTCAATTCCCACGGTTATGCTGTGTCATGAACTTTAACGCACAACTCTATCCCTCCTATATTCGAAGTCTATGTTACGCCAACCTTTCACACCATTATCTTCCCAAAATTTAAACTCTACACGAAATCCCCACTCTAATATTCTTTATTCCATTAACTGCCGAAATAAAACTATACCCGAAACAACTGAGGGTTGGCCGTTATCCTCGTCTTTGTTCTGGGCAATTATCCTCGATGTAATCCTTCTTCTTATCCCTACCAGGTCTCGGGTACTCCTTGACGTAGTGGCCAATCACTCCACATCTAAAGCACCTTTCTGTGCCTAATCTACAATTGTCATAGTGTTCCTTCTGACATTCAGGACACAGAGGTCCCCGAGAAGTTCCTTGTACGCCGTTTCGGCGGCTTTGTTTGATTTCTTCCTTGCCCACCCTCTTCGTGCCGTGGTTATTGGGAGTGACTAGTCCTTGGATCCTATGGTTTTCTCGGTTCGTCAACATCGCGAGCTGACGAGATTGTCTATCTATAAGCTGCGCTTGTCGGTCAATGAGTTGGGATTATTGGGCAATGAAATCCTTAAGGTGATCTATCGTATCGTCTCGGTCGTCTCGATCATTCCCTGGACGCACTATATTTATAAATAACTCCTATGAAAGTTAAAACAAATAATCCTAAGAAACTAAAATCAAATAAAACTATAAACATACTTACAATTGATGAAGAATGTCCGCGTAGTGGCTGTGCAGTTGAGCAGTCTACAGAACCGATTTTAAAACCCGGGGGCTCTGATACCATAATTGTAACGTCCCTCATACTATTCCTAATTTCCCGTACGAAATTATTCTTTTTCTTTTATCCTTAGCGTTTATGCGGAAAACAATTTGAAAACAATTTAAAATCAATTGAATAAAACGTTTAAAGCAATTACAAAACAATTATTTAAAATAATACGTACCCAAACACCTACAAAATACAACCTCACCATTTCACTAAAACAATTCTATCTATACCACAATTACTATCCACCTCACGAACATACACTTCACAATACAACTTAACATCAAGTACCCGATACTCATACGTCTTCCGAAATACCACAACAAAACCGACTCGAAACACAACTATAACAAAGTACATTTTCACGAAAATAAACTGCGTGGTTCCGTTTGAAAGTTTAACATATCCTCCTGTTTTAAAATCACAAAACAGTTCCAAAACGTTTAATTTACAGTTAAAACCAAAACATTTTCTATATACAGTTTGCCAAAACATTTAAAACATTAAACATAAAACCTATCAACTATCAGTACCAAACATCCTATAATTTCTATACAAACATCAACCCAAAATGTCCCAAACCCTCAAAATCTATACATACTTCCCCACGGGTCGGTTGAGCATCGACTGCGCCAACACACTGCCGCGAGCATCCATCGTCAACTGGACTCATGCCTCAGAAGGAGGGACATCGTTCTCACCTGCCGCGATGTCTAGGTCATCTACACCATACAATACACTATGAGATGAAATCCCAGTAAGCTCTACGTAAAGGCAATGCATGCTGTGCGTATGAGTTCGATAAATCATGCTTTATTTTCTTTACTATACAATGCTCAATAAGTGTCACCGAGATCCTATCATTCTAACCGGAGAGAGCTCATCTAGCGGGCGGACTACTCTTTCCAGCTAGAAGCGGGGGGTGCACGCTTACAACACGTACAGCCGTGCCTGAGCCCCACCTCGCGTGACCAATACGCCTTTCGGCCAATACGCCTTTCGGCCAATAAGCCTTTCGGCCAATGCTATGCTTTACGTTATCTTTAAAACTCTGTGCAGAAGTTCATTTTCATGCTTTTCTTTAAAACAAGTGATGCGTGAACAGTTCAATATCTTAAAGTAAACAAACAATAACGTGTACCATCAAGACTGTAAAGCGTAAACTATAAACCCCTAAAACCTAGCTACCCAAACCAAGTACAATTAAACAAACGCATCTCCAAAACTCCTCGAGACAACATTTGACATACGGTGTAGGCCAATCGGCTAAAGAAGATCACGAGAACTTACTTGTCGTCCGTAGTTCGCTGGTTTTGGCACATCTCGTAGCCTATGGCTCGACCTATAACAAACATTCAAGCTTCATTAAAAATCACGCCTACATTCACCAATTTACTCTAAAACTACTATTTCTAGCCTAATCAAACTAAAACCTAACTAAACGGGCCATTAATTTGGGTTCGGTAAAACCCACCCGAAACTTTGAACGCGCGTAACTTTTGCGTCGGATATCGGAATCAAACGATTCCAGCGGCCACGTACTCCTCTAATAACCTATTTTAACCTGTCAAAAGGAATTTCAAAACAAACGACCGTGGCTAGGTCAAAATGGCAAAAACCCAAACTGCCCCTTAACCCGAAATTTCCCCCTTTCTAGTTTTTCATCAATTATCATCTAATTCCTCACCAATCAACTACCCTAACATCAAATTAACATAATCTAACGAAAAATCAAGGTTTCAAACAAGAAACCCGAAGCTCAAAAAAAAGGGTTCTCAGATTTTGGCTCAATCTGAGCTCCCTGTTGCTCGGCAATCTTTGCCGGCGTTGAGCTCGGTAATCAGAAGCTAAGGGCAGTCAAAAACGACCGGCGATCGGAGCTCTAGCAGCTCGGTGATCCCCAGCCCAGATCGAACACAAAACGGAGCAAAAAACCAACTTACCCGGTCGGTTCGTGCGCGGAGTCGGCCGGAAACGCTAGCCCAAGGTTCGCCGCCGTCGTCTGGCCGGAGACCGTCGAAAATCGCCGGTGAACGGCGCCGCATCGCCTCCTCCTCTCCCCTGTTCTCCTCTCGGCCGTCAGGCACTCGCGAACAACAGAATGGCTTCGGCCATTCTGTTGTTTTGTTTTTATTTTTTATTTTATAATAATAATAATAATAATAATAATAATAACATTTATAACAATAACATTACCATTTTGCCCTACCGAAAACTCCGTTAAATCTCGTTCTTAAATTATAAATTTTCGTAAATTAACCCTCGCATTATACACGGCTTAAGTTCTCCAATTAGAATATCCGAACACAAATTAATTAACCAATTAGTTTAACCAAATTTTTTCACTCTTCTTTTAAATAACCTATTTTATTGTTCTTTTATTTTTCTCTCCAATTTTTCCTTTAAAGAAAAATACCCGGGTGTTACAGACGACCCCCTCTTTACGACCCGGGATTCGCCTATACTCGAGTCCGGAATCCACCCCGCAACCTGGTTTGCTCCGCAGTCGTACTCATACGTACATATCCGGGTCATCACACCTCCCTCAGTCCCGACCCCTGTTGCTCCTGAGTCTCTCCTAAGACTTCCTCCATCAAATACCCCTTTGGCAAGGGAAAACAAAGGAAAAAGTGTAGACAATTTGCGAAGCTCGTCACGTTTACAATGTTCCAATTGTAAGGGTTTTGACCACATTTTTTCTAATTGCCCAAGCTGAAACTTAGTCTTACAAGAATGTGAAGATGCAGTCGGGGATACAAGTGAAGAACAAGTCTATGAACCTAACCTTGAGGAATTCAAAAATGTGGACAATGATAATTTTTTAGGATGTATCCGACCCATCACTATGTTTACTCCCATGATTCACCTCGGCTGAACGTCGTGAGATGTATGCTTACCCAACTTAAGGACATTGAAGATTGACGTTGTCATTCTATCTTCCACACATATATTAAGGTCAATAACAAAGGCAGCAAAATTATTGTCGATAATGGTAGTTGTATTAATACAGTATCTGTAGCTGCTGTAACCCGCTTGGGGTTGCAGCCCGTTCTTCATGTTCGACCTTATAATGTTTCTTGGTTTGACACTTCCTGTCACGACCCTAATACTGTACCCAATTTTCCACACTATTTTTTTTTATCCCTATACTTTAAATAAACTCTAAGCGGAACTTAAACCGAAATCGAAACCAGAATCGAAATCGGAATTGAAATCTAATCTTTAAATCACTTAAAACATAACTAAAAGTAATTAAAACAATTAAATAAAACATTAAAATAAAATACAATCGGCAATCATGGCAAAAAAGGAATTTCATCCCTATATGTAGTGGCGATCAGTCGCCCATAAAGGGGCGACTGATCGCCCCTTCGGCGATTGCAACAGGCGACCATTCACCTGTTGCGAATCGCCTGTGGCGATCAATAGCCACAATTTGTGGCGATGGATCGCCATGCTCTCTGGATTTCTCCAGAGAGCGGCGACCAAGGGGCGATTGATCCCCACCCCTGGGCGATCAATCGCCACCGCCTCTGTTTCTTTCCTCTTTGCTTTCCTTTTCTCCTGCGCCAAACTTATACACCTCACAATTCAATATCAACTAACACTACAGTCATCATAAAAAACTTAAACTCAACCAAAACTCAACACTCATACGCTCTCGTAACTCCACTCAAAACTGATTCAAAATACAATTAACACGAAGTACATTTTCATGAAAACGAACTGCGTAGATATGTTTAAAACCTAAACAAATCCACCTGTTTTTGAAATCACTTACAATTCAAATAAAACTTTACCAAATCAGTTTATAAACCAGTTTTCAAAACGTTTAAAAAAAAACCTCAAAAGTAAACCTATCCACTATCAGATCCAAACATCCTAAACTGTCTATACAATCATCAATCCAAAACATCCCAAAAACCCAAAAACCTATACGTACATCCCCACGGGTCAGGTAAGCGTCGACCGCGCCAGCACACCACCGCAGCCATCCTCCATCAACTAGACTCATGCCTCAGGAGGAGGAACCTCGTCCTCACCTGTTTCCTCGTAATCACCTACACCATACAGACATCTATGAGATAAAAATCTCAGCAAGCTATCGTAAATGTAAAATGCATGCCGTGCATATGAGTTCAGAAATCATGCAGCATTTTCTTTACTCTGTGGGTGTCACCGAGATCTCAGCCTCCTAACCGGAGAGAGCACATCCAGCGGTCGGACTACTCTTTCCAGCTAGAAGAGGGGGGTACACGCTTACAACGCGTACAGCCGTGCCTGAGCCCCATCTCGCATGACCTGTAACTGTAAACTGTATGAGTATGTGTTAAATACGGTATTGTGACAGACCCCTTTGTGCCTACACAATAGATCAATAGCCCTCTCCAAGCCGCATTACCATTTTCTTTAAAACATCGTGCGAAAATTCATTTTCTATGTTCTTTTAAAACACGTGATGCATGAACAGTTCAATATAAACATAAATAAACAATCATGTGTACCATCAAGACTGTAAATGCACAACTATAAAACAAAGCAACCTAACTACCCAACCAAAACAATTAAATAAGCACGTCTCCAAAACTCCTCGAGACGACCTCGACGTACGATGTAGGCCAATCGGCCAGAGAAGATCACGAGAACTTACCTCGTGTCCAAAGCAGTTCAAGCTTCGTCCACGAGCGTTGTTTGTCTGAAGCAAAACACAACGTTTATCGTTAAAACGAGTTTAAACTTCTAAACGTCCAAATTTAACCAAAACCTTATCTAAGGAATTTCTTAAAATCTCAACCTAACTAATTGAAGTATTTAAACAACGATTAACGCTCGATAGTTTAAAATTCCAATTAACGAGTTTTCCTAAAAACCCAAAAATTCTCCAATTTTAACATTTCTCACAAATCACTCTAACTTCATCCAATAACGTTCAATATGTCCTATACATGCGTAATCTACAACAATCTATCGGTTTCAAATCCTAAATCTCGATTTTTAACAAAACCCTAATCGAAACCCTAAACGTATAACTTTGCGAAAACCGAAAACTAACACTCTAAAACTTTAGAATCATACCTAGAGCGTCGAATGGAGGAGAAAGCGCGAAGAAAACGGAACGATTGGAGGACGAACGGAGGTTGGAAGTGAGAATCGCCGTGAATCGCCAAGGAGGGAGGAGAAGTCGCAGGGAGAGAGAAGTTCGCGTGGAGAAGAAGAAGAAGACAATTCAATTTTAATAAAAATTGACTTGGTAAATTACCGTTTCGCCCTTCCTTTGTTTTCTATTTGTTTCGTCTTTGTTTTATTAGTTGTCTAACGATTCGGTTTCTCCAAATCTCATTATTTCACCAATAACTCCAACTTATTATTTGGGATTTATTAAAACTATCCGTTTGAAATTCGGACCTCGTTTACTATTTTTATCAAAACGTTATTTATATTACGAGAAACGTAATTTCTCGAAATATAGCGTTATTACTCCGAAAAATCCCATAAATTTTTTAAAATTCCAATTAATAATTAGGATCATAATGGCGCTTTCTTTTCGTAGAACGAGTTTGATTTGACATATATACAAAAATGTCAATATATATTATAGTATAAATTTCCGTACAGGCCGAATATTACACTTCCTCCATATCTGTGAAAGAAAGTTGTTTGGTTCCGATTCAGTTCCTTGAATACAAAGAACCACTTTTGTGCGATGTCATTCCTATGGATGTCAGCCATGTCATCCTCGGTCGTCCTTGGTTGCTTGATTTGGATGTCACTATTCACGGACGATCAAATTCTTGTTCTTTTGAATTCAAGAAAAAGAAAATTCATCTTAATCCCCTGCCCCTAAACCCAAAACCACTAGAAACTCTTCAAACGAAGAAAATTGTTGAACTTAAAGGATTAAATATCATCACTCCTACGGAGTTTGAGCGTTCGCTTAAAAGCGATTCAGTTGTTTTTGTCATATTGGTAGTAGAAAGTGGATCATATTCTCCATTCATAATCTCTGTGGAAACCCAGTCAATCATCAACGAATTTAAGGTTATTTTTTCTGAAGACCTTCCTAACCAGTTACCCCCATTACGAAATATTCAACACGAAATTGAATTCATCCCTAGGGCATACCTTATGAACCTACCTCACTACAGAATGAGAGCATGCTCATGCTCTTAGAGAATGTGCATTGATAGTCGGGTCATCAACAAGATTACCGTAAAATATCGTTTTCCCATCCCTAGACTAGATGACTTGTTGGACTTAATGGCTCATGCTAAGGTCTTCTCAAAAATTGACATGAGAAGTGGGTATCACCAAATAAGGATTCGCCTTGGAAACGAATGAAAGACCATATTTAAGACAAATGATGGTCTTTACGAGTGGTTTGTCATGCCATTTGAACTCTCTAACGCCCCAAGCACCTTTATGAGAGTAATGACTCATGCTCTTAGAGAATGTGCATTGATAGTCGGGTCATCAACAAGATTACCGTAAAATATCGCTTTCCCATCCTTAGCCTAGATGACTTGTTGGACTTAATGGCTCATGCTAAGGTCTTCTCAAAAATTGACATGAGAAGTGGGTATCACCAAATAAAGATTCACCTTGGAGACAAATGGAAGACCGTATTTAAGACAAAGGATGGTCTTTACGAGTGGTTTGTCATGCCATTTGAACTCTCTAATGCCCCAAGCACCTTTATGAGAGTAATGACTCATGCTCTTAGAGAATGTGCATTGATAGTCGGGTCATCAACAAGATTACCGTAAAATATCGCTTTCCCATCCTTAGCCTAGATGACTTGTTGGACTTAATGGCTCATGCTAAGGTCTTCTCAAAAATTGACATGAGAAGTGGGTATCACCAAATAAGGATTCGCCTTGGAAACGAATGAAAGACCATATTTAAGACAAAGGATGGTCTTTACGAGTGGTTTGTCATGCCATTTGAACTCTCTAATGCCCCAAGCACCTTTATGAGAGTAATGACTCATGCTCTTAGAGAATGTGCATTGATAGTCGGGTCATCAACAAGATTACCGTAAAATATCGCTTTCCCATCCTTAGCCTAGATGACTTGTTGGACTTAATGGCTCATGCTAAGGTCTTCTCAAAAATTGACATGAGAAGTGGGTATCACCAAATAAAGATTCACCTTGGAGACAAATGGAAGACCGTATTTAAGACAAAGGATGGTCTTTACGAGTGGTTTGTCATGCCATTTGAACTCTCTAATGCCCCAAGCACCTTTATGAGAGTAATGACTCATGCTCTTAGAGAATGTGCATTGATAGTCGGGTCATCAACAAGATTACCGTAAAATATCGTTTTCCCATCCCTAGACTAGATGACTTGTTGGACTTAATGGCTCATGCTAAGGTCTTCTCAAAAATTGACATGAGAAGTGGGTATCACCAAATAAAGATTCACCTTGGAGACAAATGGAAGACCGTATTTAAGACAAAGGATGGTCTTTACGAGTGGTTTGTCATGCCATTTGAACTCTCTAATGCCCCAAGCACCTTTATGAGAGTAATGACTCATGCTCTTAGAGAATGTGCATTGATAGTCGGGTCATCAACAAGATTACCGTAAAATATCGTTTTCCCATCCCTAGACTAGATGACTTGTTGGACTTAATGGCTCATGCTAAGGTCTTCTCAAAAATTGACATGAGAAGTGGGTATCACCAAATAAGGATTCGCCTTGGAAACGAATGAAAGACCATATTTAAGACAAATGATGGTCTTTACGAGTGGTTTGTCATGCCATTTGAACTCTCTAACGCCCCAAGCACCTTTATGAGAGTAATGACTCATGCTCTTAGAGAATGTGCATTGATAGTCGGGTCATCAACAAGATTACCGTAAAATATCGCTTTCCCATCCTTAGCCTAGATGACTTGTTGGACTTAATGGCTCATGCTAAGGTCTTCTCAAAAATTGACATGAGAAGTGGGTATCACCAAATAAAGATTCACCTTGGAGACAAATGGAAGACCGTATTTAAGACAAAGGATGGTCTTTACGAGTGGTTTGTCATGCCATTTGAACTCTCTAATGCCCCAAGCACCTTTATGAGAGTAATGACTCATGCTCTTAGACCTTTTATGAGAAATTTTATGGTTGTCTACTTTGATGATATTCTCATTTTTAGTCAAACTTTAGATCAACATCGAAGCGTCATGATATTCTCATTGCAAGCATACTCGTTCATCTTGAAACACAAAAAGTGGGTAGAAAATCAAGCAGCTGATGCATTAAGTCGTTATATATCTCTTTTAAGCGTCATGAGTGCTAAAATCATTGGTTTCGAAAGACTCAAAGAGGATTATGAGTCTTATCCTAACTTTCAAGATATTGTCCTCGCCTCAAAAATAGAGAAGTCGACGACAACAGTGACTTTCATATCAAGGACGGTTATCTTTTTAAAATTAACAAGTTATGCATTCCTCAAACTTCAGTTAGAGAGTTCATCATTTGGGAAATTCATGCAGGAGGATTAGCTAGTCATTTTGGACGTGATAAGAAGATTGAAGAAGTTGAGAGTCAATTTTTTTGGCCCGGCTTAAAGAAAGATATGAGCAAAATAGTAAGCACTTGCAGAGATTGTCAAGTAGCTAAATAAAGACGTCAAGACACTAGACTTTACACACCTCTACCTGTCCCCAATCGTCCTTGGGAGGATGTTAGTATGGATTTTGTGCTTGGACTTCTGCGCACTCTTAAAAAACATGATTCTATTTTGATTGTTGTTGATCGTTTCTAAAAAATGACCCATTTTATTCCTTGCAATAAAACGTCTGATGCATCTAAGGTGGTTCGATTGTATTTTAATGAGATTGGTCTCCCTAAAACTATTGTTTCAGATAGGGATGTGCGTTTCATTGGTCATTTTTTGAGAACTCTATAGCATATGGTAGGCACAACACTAAAATTTTTTACTGCTTACCATCCTCAAACTAATGGTCAAACTGAAATTGTTAATCGAAGTTTGGGAAACTTATTACGATGTTTGGTCAAAGAAAATCTTAGGAATTGAGATATAATTCTCCCCACTGCCCATATTGCATATAAGAGTTCCGTGAATCGTTCCATAGGTATAAATCCTTTTGAAGTTGTTCATGGTTTTAAACCTAGAAAGCCCTTAGACCTCCTCCATATGTCACCGCATGCTTGTCGGCTGAAAATTTTGCGCAAAGTCTTCATGATTTTCATATCGAGATCAATAAACGAATAGAGGCTAATAATGCATCATATAAATTACGAGCTGATTCTGTAATACCCGAAAATTTTCTATAACGTACATAGCCCTAGTTAGGGTATGTCTTGAGAATTTAACATTATCCTAGTGTTCTCCTAGGTTATTGAAGGGAAAGTGAAATTAGAAGAGGGGTTTGAGAAAAAACCCTAGGATTGGGTGGTTAGGAATTGAGTTGAGTTGAAATTGTTATAAAAGAAAATTTAAGTGATAAAAAGGGGGGAAAGAATTGAGAGCTCACGTTGAATTGAGTGTGGCATGGAGGGTGGGGAAATTTTTATAACAAGCTAAGGGTTGGTGGAAAAATAAAAAAGGTGGGAAAAATTGGTTTTAAAAAAGAGATAAGTGGAGGGAGTGGAAGACAAATTGTGTCTTCTTCCTCCTTTCTCCTACGAAGGCAGCCTTCAATGCTAGGGTTCTCCACCACAATTTGGCAAGGATTTTAGGTATGTTTTGAATGGGTTTTATGTTATATGCAATGGAGAGGTAGTTTTTGGTGTTTTATGGGTGTTTTGGTGGAGTTTGGTTAGGGTTTGGGAAACCCTAATTGAGGGGTCCGAATTTTCTATTTCATTGGCTAGTTTTCTTCCTATTTTGATGGTTTAAACTTAGGATAGGTTGGTTTAGGATGTTTAGGTAATTAGATTAGAGAATTGGGGAGTGTTGGTGAAAAACCGGTTTTGGAAACAATGTTCACCGGTTCTGTTTTGTGATTTTCAAATTGGCCAAGTTGTTTGGTTTTTAAATTTGATTGTTTCAATGGATAATAGATGTGTAGAGGTTTACGGAATGGGTGGAACGTCTAAATCTGTTGAAAAATGAGTAAGTTATGGCCGATTGAAGTTGGATGATAGAAATTGTGAGAATTTCAGGTTTTAGGTGTTATGTTTAAAGTTAGTTTAAATTTTGTGGTTGGTTTAGTTTAAGTATTCTTTGGAATTCTTAGAATTGGACTGAGTGAATTTTTCCTATAATTGTTAGGTTGACGAGCGACCATTTAGCGTAGTCGAAGTGAGCAAACACGTGCCGGGAACTCAAATAAGTAGTGGAATGCGTGTTTTGTTGCCTTCGGGCCTACACCATGGAATGGTAGGGTTTATTGTTTGGTGTGTGTTTAAGTATTGTGTGAGTGTCATGCATCATGTTTTAAGCTACGAAAACGAGTTTTATGCATGTTTTGAAATGTGAGCGTAAAATGTAATAAGATGAAAGAACTGTAAACTTGGTCTTAAATAGAGCTGCCTCGTCGGGAAAGAGTGCTGGGGTGTAGCACCCCGAGGGGACTCTATGAGAGATGTATGGCTAAAATACTTAAGGCATCGTGAGTATGAACTCCTAGACAGTTATAGGATTCTACGATCGATGTGGGGGGGGGATCGTGTATAGCCATCCTAGACAGTTATGGGATGTGTATCATCCGATTTTGCTCTGTTGGATCAAGGTGTGGCCGTCTTAGACAGTTATGGGATGTATGCCTACTCGATCTACACGGCTTATGAAAAGATTAATGCAATAAAAATGAAATGAGCAAAACGGAGAGTTAAAAACTGCATATGCTAGGAGATGTGTCTGCATTGTGTTTTGTTGTATGCATTAATCCTTACTTGCTAAGCATTATGTTTATGTTTTGTGTTATGTGGTGTAGGTGACGACGTGTATACAGGTGAGCTGAATGAGGGAGACCAGGATTAGGGAGCAGTCGGCAACGCACGGGGCATGCCGGTGCGGGCAGTTGTCGGGGCGTCTCGACCATGGTCTTCTGGGGGAAGTGTGTGGTCGGTATTTTGATTGTATATAGGTAGTTTGTTTGAACTTGGTTTGTGTAAATGATAATGATTTTATAACTCTTGTGAATATTGTTTTGGGGAGTTATGGTATAATTATTTGATTTTCAGGTTTTTGGTTTTAGAAAATTTAGTCGTTATGCTGCCCGGTTTTTATTAAAGTAAACGACGTTCATTTTAACCCATTTTCACGTTTTCGATAAAGCTTGAGAGTCGTGTTTTCTGGGATTTTTACGTGTTGGGAAGTGGGAAATGTCGGGAAAGTTTTGAGGTAAGTTTTAGGTGTTTTGGTGGTGTGTGCTTTGAAGAAAATTGAATTGGAGTCGAGGTGGTGCGCTGTGGACGGAGATGGTGTGCGCTGAGGGGCGCTGGCGCCAGGCGGGGCGCGCGTGGCGCCCAGCACCAATCGATCGGCAGAATTACTATTCCCCGATCTGGCAACTCAAGAGGTTGTCGATCGATCGGCGCTGTACGCCGATCGATCGGCATCTCACGTGCTTGGCGCGCTGCCTGGGGGACGCGCGCACCCAGTGCGAGCGCGCGGCGCGCTGCTTGTGCGATGCGCGCACCCAATGCGAGCGCGCAGCGCCCATAGTGTGCCAACCCAAAATTTTTTAAAATTTTTCTTACTTCAAATATGTTTTGACCCGATCTTTTTTAACACGTTTGACACGTATTTTAAGCACCGTTTCCAATCATTTTCGAGGGTTCAAAAAACTCAAAAATCGAGTAAAAATTTTATCAAAAATTATTTTAAATTCTGTTTTAATTGTGGTAAGTGTGAGCAAAGTAGCGCACCGAGCCGGGATGGGTTTGGGGGTGTTACAGATTCACACAAACGACACGTCGAATTTAATATTGGAGATTATGTTATGGTTCGAGTTCGCCCTAAGCGGCATTCATCCAGATCTGGTTCTAAATTGCAAGCTCGTAGTGTTGGTCCTTTTAAAATTTTAAAGCGAATCGTCCCAAATGCATATGTAGTTGATCTTCTACCTAATTGTGGTTGTTAATGTATATTTGTGTTGGCATATATTTGTTTGGCAAAATTAATTAAAGTGGGTGTTTAATTTATCTTGAAATTAAATATAGATTGCTATATTATTCAGTTGCAAAGCAGACAGATTTATTGGAAATTATGTTACCAAAACTATGCAGAATATTTGTTTTTGGTAACCTTGAAAAATAAGGAAAGTTGGTTATTTGGAAAGTTATTTGAAAATCAAGTTATCAATTATATTTATCTGTGGAAGGTTGATTTAAAATTTATGAATTCTGGATATCATTACACAGAGCAAGAATCGTGATCCTACTATTCTGGGTTTCAAATATATTTTTACTTTGGTACTTTCTATATGTGTCGCGAAGAGTGTCACGAGTCTGATTTTTCTGATTGAGTTTCCTTATGCTGTGCATGCTGTTCTGGAACGAAATACTGCTGCAAATTTATTTAAACATCTACTCTTCACAGAATATCAAGGCGGATTATTAGTATTCTCTCATATATTTCTTGTGTCATGAGCCGCCGGTTTTCTTTCCTCTCTTGCCTTAGCAAGTGAGTGTGTTTTTGGTTGTTTCGATCTCTGCGAGATTGTTGTCTACACTCTACCTCTGTTGCTGTTGGATTTCATTGTTATACGAGTGTGGTGGTTGGTTGCGTCCTATAATAACGGTTGGTGTCACAAGCGGTGTCATAGGCGCAATCCTTTTTATTCTTCATTGAAGATCAATCTCAGGAGGAGACAGTGCTGGAACTCGGGAGGAGTTCTATTTATTGACAAGGGGAGCTTGTCGTTCTTGATCGTGGGCGAGGGGATCTTGCCATAACACGGGTTTCGGGAGGAACCAACAACGAGGGGATCTTGTTGTTATCTAGATCTCGGGAGAGGTCGTTCTAAAGTCGAGGGGATCTCGCAAAAACAGTTTCTTTGGGGAAGTTGGCTAGAGACGGCGACAAAGATAAGAGGGAGTCTTTATTTGTATAAGTCCGGTTGTCTTGCAATTTTGTAAACTCATTGAAATGTTTTTAATTCTGGGCGTGGCCCCGCAGACGTAGGCTGGTTGCCGAACTGCGTTAACAATTTCGTGTCTCCTTACTTTACGCATTTTATTTTGTCCATTATTGCTATTTACTATTGGTGTCACGATCAGTGTTACGACACCAACGTAACTAATCACGATTTCAGTGGTTATCATTCTACTTTTAATGTTGAAGACTTGATTGCCTATAAAGGCCATTTTAATCCGTCTATTGATCCATTTATACCTTCATCTATTGATTTTGAGCCCACCCCTGCTAACTCTACTTCCCAAACACCTCATGTCACAATACATAAGGATAAAATTGATGCTATTTTAGATGAACATATTGTATTTACTAAAGAAGGGGTGTTTCAGTGCTTCTTGGTTTGTTGGGTGGATCGACCAGATAGTGATTACACGTGGATTTCCAGAGAGACACTTCAGCACTTAGATCCAGACCTCTTGGAGTTCTATCGGAGTCATCAGGATCTTTCTTTGCCAGATTCCAGCTCAGCTCGGAAAGATTTTTGGCCCAGGCCTCCTGTTACACAAGTCTATGGACGTCGGACGAAGGTTGCTCAGCCGCTTAGCTTATGGTTTGGTGATTGATCAGATTGCTGCCTTGTGGTTTCGTCAACCTGACTGAGTGTTCCTTCTACCCCGAGTGAGTTAATGAGGACATCCTCGTCATTTTAGTTATATTATTTATATGTTTTATTTTAATTAAAATCTATTTATCTTCTTTTAGGGTTATTTCTCATCTGTTAGGGTTAACCCTAATTGTTTTCTATTTAAGTGTTAGTATTATAATCTAGAAGGACAGTTAATGATTATTATGAATGAATTGCAATGATTTGCTATTTTCCCAATCCTACATCTCTCTAGCTTTCTCTCTCATTTCTTCTCTTCTCAGCTATAACTCTTCTCCTCTTTCTTCTATTCTTCCTTTTTTTTTTAGCCATAATTCTTATTCTAATTCCGCTGTCTGCATCATTTTCTTTCCTTGTTCCAAAACAACACTCTCAACGTAGTGATAAAGACATAGTTCAGGTCACTAAGCTCTATCAATGATTGAATGCAAGAGCAATATGATGCATTCAAAAAAGAAGGAAAAATTATGATGCTGATACTGAAAGTACAACGTGACAAAGATTGGGTGGTAAAAAATGAATGTATCTTGAGAGAATTTTACCATTTTTTAAGTTGTGCTATGCATTCTAACCTAAGTTTGAGTCAATAAAAAGTATGAGAAAATTAATTTCTAAATCGAAAAAAAATTTCATACTTACACTAGTGCTTAGAGAAAATAGTTGAGAAGAGAAATTCTATCAAACAACCGGTGGAGCAAAATTTCAACATTGGAATAACCCATGAATCTAAAGAAATCAAATATCACAACATATCCATAGATCACGACTACTGGTCCAACTCCAAGCTCCTAAAATTGGAGCTTCATTGACAAAACACAAGATCAAATGCTCCAAAATCGTCATGTTTCCAACCAAATCAATAAAGTGGGCAAACAAAAAACAATAGTACAATAAAACAAAATTGGGGGAAGATCATTCCTTCTATAGAATGATCGATCACACAAGAGGTCCTTTAAACAAATTAAGACAAGTATCTATTTGGAATGACAACATGAAAAATATGAGTATAAATTAAAAACGAGCTCTATCAATCAGTTTAATATCTATCCTCAAAAGAAAATAGCTTAATCATACAGGAATCAGTATGAAAATCCTCACTAAAAAGAAAGACTGGCTAACAATAATTAATTAAGCTTGAAAATTCAACTATTTTGTTATGGAAACATCGTATACATGCAAACTTGAACAAAATAATTTCAATCTTATCTTCATGATTATGACGTGGAAACATCCAATACATGCAAACTTGAATAATTAATTCTGTCATGGAAACATCCTATACATTGTCACATACTCTATGGAGCACCCTCAAACATAGCAACCCTTTTATCAGCCAGATTTTGACGGCAAACATCAATGAACCTAAAACTAAGGGTAAGACAACCGACAATCCTATTTTTATCACATCCGATGCCCCAACATCTAATGTTTTTGGTCTGAAAATTAACAACACTTGAAAAATATATCAGTAAAATGACCTAAAATGAAAGAGATCGAATTTGTGCAATCCTTGCCATTTTGTTTGATTTTGACCAATTATATGCATGGCCAGGGTACTCCATGTAAGATCTCATCATTCATCTACATTACCATCATAAGGCAAAAAGAGTAATAAATAACTGAATTATTGAAGTTTGGCAAGGAATAACGGCTTACAAGTTCGATCAATACCATATAATACAAGTACAAACCTTTCGAACAATGACATCAACATTATGTTTTTGCTTGATTCCAACTAAAATCGCTAGCAAACTGTGATTGTGATAATTGTTATCATGTATTTTGATAATCAACAAGTAAAACAAAAAACAAAACTTTGCCAAAGTGAGAACCTTTAGGCAAGGAATAGCTTACAAGTATGATTAATATCACATAATACAAATACAAACTTTTCAAACAATGACATCAACATTATGTTTTTGCTTGATTCCAATTGAAATTGCTAGCAAACTGTGATTGTGATAATTGTTACCTTCTATTTTGATAATCAACAAGTCAAAAAAAAAAAAAAAAAAAAGACTTTGACAAAGTAAGAACCTTACACTTATAGACCAGTAAAAGAGATCAAGAGCTAACTTTTGATATTGAATTACTGGTTGACCATAGAGGCCTTAACTCTGACTCGAATTTAGCTTGTATTATACCTTGTGGAAAACTATTCAAGCTTTGAGATGTTACATCAACTTTTCAGAGAGAATAATCAAAAGCAAGATGTCGTTATTTTAAGCTTGGAACATCAACATGAGATGAATTCGGCCAGATATAAGTTTGATAATCAAGAAATATTACCCTCATTGCCCCAAAGGAAAGGAATATTTCTTCAATATGATAATGGAAACGAGAAAAATAAGTAAATAGTAATCAAACATCCGTAAAATATTGATTATTTAATTGTGTCATTCTAGCTTGATGTTGATAAAACATGGTTATGTGCACACTCAAAAAAGTTGTTATGCTTAAAATAAAAATAAAAATAAAAAATTAGCACATGTTTTATCTTGCATTCATATATTCCCTGCATAACCAATCATTAATATTAGAAATTATAAAAATAGACACAACAAATAATAGCTAAAAAAAATTAGAACATAAACCTTATGTTTACAACACAGTAAATTATTAGCAAGAGAACACTAATTAAATTAACACAACATTGAACCAGCCATATTCTCCAGGTCAAATGAGCCACCATTTACTCAGATGTAATGAGAGATGGCTAGAAATAGTTCAAAATTCAATGGAAAACAAACAAAATGACATTATTTAATAAAGGGTGTTTCACATTTTTTTCTCTAACAATATATTAAAAAAAAAAAAAAAAAATCAAAAGAGTCAGAATCAAAATATACCCATGAGAGAGAAAACCACGAACAAAAAAATAAATCTAGTGTCAATAATTTGATATTTGACGTTAATAATTAAATGAGCATTAATAGCTCAATTGATATTTGACACGTCAAGATATAAAGCACGAGGCACGGGGCAATTGTGGACAGTGAAGCCAAACCAAGCTAACTCAAGTCTATCCGGGCAGTAGCACTCTATGAATCTCACTCACGGGAAAAGCCACAACTGTGAACCAATTACCCAACCCATTGAAAAAGTAGGAAGCCCACCACTCAATTGAATGCTCAGAGTTGGGGTAGGTAGAACTGGTCCAGATCGGTTCTGCCAATGTCACGGTTCGGAAACGTTCCTAAAGCCCGAAATCTACGGTCCACAATTTTGGTCAATGGTCTTTAATGTCAAAACCCGGCAAAACCGTTCGAATGCTGAACCGTGGGTTGACCCAAAATCTTTCTAGTTAAACCGACCCGACCTGAACCCACAATACCCATTACCCAACCCACTCTCACTACAAGCAGCTCGCTCCAGACTCAGTTTCGACTTTCACCTTTTCAGTTAGCCCAGCTCATGGACATATTGAATCGCGGCCGAGCCCACCTCTCATAACCAGCCCTTCGCTGCTGTGCTCATCTCTTAATCTTGCGCTGGACATTTATGTTGGGCCCATTTCTTCTTTTTGCCATCTACTGATTGGCTTTATCGTGGACTGGTTTCGACAGGAGCGGCCGGCGTTCACAGAGTTTAACTGGAAAAGAGAAACAGTGATCCTAAGAGATGTGGTAGAACTCCAGTTGTCGTCCCCCTCTATCGCCATCGCTCTAATTTCGTCGACGCTATCCAAATTTCCCTTTCTCAGAGCTCGAATTCATCAACGGCCGAGTCTTGGAGCTTTTTCCAGAACCATTAGTGCTCCTCGGCCTCGGAGTGTTGTTGCAGAAACATTAGGATTTGCGTCGGAGCCACAACCACATTTCCACCATTTTTGAATTATCCCAAGAGAATCATTAACGAAAGCTGCTCTTATTTCTCGCTGCAGTCTGCTCCCTCAGAATCGATATCGACATGATTTTCTCGGTTGTATTGTCATCCATCCGGTCCCTGGCATCTCGTTTGCAGAATGGTGGAAAGAAAGAGCGGTGGTGCTACTCAATGAGCGATAAAATTTCTCAAATTCAAGCCTTTTGAATTATCGGGCTCCGGTTTTGAAAATTATGAAAACCCAGCTGAGTGATTGTATCTTCTTTCACAAATTTCATTGCATTTATTTCTTGGATTGCTCCCCTTCTTTGAATTTCTACAAATCTGATATAAAAAACTAGAAAAAATTAAAAAAATTCCTGAAGAGCTTTTTGCATTCTTCTCCTACAGGCTTCATGTATGATCAATCTGGCTTGTTTACACATATGTACACTTTTGAACTCTGGAATCTGCTTTTGCAGTCATCTCCATTGTTTATTGTGAAATATTTTCTACTTTTATTGGCCATTTTCAAGTCTACTAGCTGTTGTCGGATTAACAGAACCATCTGAGAAATGGTGTTTCTCCTCATGATAAACTTTAGACGCCCATATCAGAACCAATAACACCATAATCACAGACAGAAACACCATACCTCCCCAAACCATGTGTATGTATGCCTTCAACGGCTTACAGTGATCTTGTAGGATCTTAGAAATGGCATTTTTCACTGATTGGCATTCTACGAGATCTTCCATGTCTGGATACACATTGAGGATGTCTTGTATCGAACTGGAGTATGCTTCTACAGTTTTGATATTTGTGTTGGATATTAATGTTGTATTTTGACATTCTTCACTGGTTTTGCCAGAACAGGTCAATGATTTCAAAACCTTCGAAAAAGATGTGGGTCAGACACAAAAATGGCAGCTGAGACGTAAGAAGAAAGCTCTCGTCTGTTTTATTCCTTACCTCCGGGATGTCTCCTATTCTGACAGCATTCGCAGTACAGTTATCGGGATCGTATCGGAAAAATGGTGGATCCGAGAAAGGATTGCAGACAAGAGCAATATTCGAGTATGATTCTAATATCTCTTTGTTCACCTATAAATTACACAACAAAATGCATATGTTACATCAAAAGTTTAATCCAAATCATAAATTACACAACCAAAAGCATATTCTGATATCCCTTTGTTCAATCTCGTTTTAGTTCTTTTTCTTCATTTTAATCCAAATTTTGTCTAACCATTCTTTAAATTCGACAGATAAAAGAAGACTATTCTTATATTACCAATAATGATCGACTCATTCGATACTAGAAATTAGAGATATTTTGTTCCATTACGGAGAATTATTTGATTTTTGTGCTTCAAAGAATTTAAAAGGTATATCAAAACAATCATTTCTAGGATTTTTTAACTTGTTAGACTAGATTCATCCTCTTACCTATCTCCAATAATTTGATTTGGTAATAACAATAAAGATATAATGAATAGAAATAAATGAATAATGGCTTGGATCGTGTATCAATGGCCCAATCTCCGGTAGAGGTGGAAGATAAGGTTTCATTGGAACAATTTTTTATTTGCTTTATTTTGAGAATATATTTCAAAGTTTGACTCGATCCGTAGATATATGTAGATAGAACTATTGATCTGAAAATGCAATCTTACCGTATTTACGAGGTTGTAAATCCCTGCACCGAAGTCGGTGAGTACTGACTTTGCAGAGAGAAGTTCTTTGCAGGGAAGAACAGAACTCAAGCTACTGTTGTATGGATTTTGTTGAAAACTGTCCAGAGCAGTGCATGTGTCACTTGAAAAACTGAAAGTGAATAGAGGGGGAATAGCTTGAAAATGGGATTTACTTTCTCTTTCTATCTCTATCTATTTCAATTAACCTCTCTTTCTCTCTTAACTTACTTGCTCAGGAAGAAATACATTCCGAACAAAATCCAACACAGCACAGTTAGAAACCAACAGATTATGATGAACCTGCAGGAAAAAGTATCGGCTTTCAACGGCTCGGTAATCGACTTATTTCCTATGAAAATTGTGCTTTTTCTATCTATAAATCGCAGATTCTTACGTGAAAATCACTTGTCGGTGTAGCTTTAATACTCCTGATGCTGCAGTAATATATAGATTGATATAAGCAAACATGATAATAGTTATAAGGGTAAAGTGTAGTTGAGACTCCGACCTTAATGGTCATTTATAGCGAATACTTTGAACTATTTTTTTGAACAAAGTAAATCATAATGACTGAGTTATGAGCAAATAGCCCCCTGTCGTTAGTGAAGACGTTAAATTTTTCATGGGCAATAGGAAGAGCAATTTATTATTATGTTAGTGGTGAATTCTTTTAGTGGGTAATGATTTACTGACAAGTAGATAGTGAGGAGTCTTAGATGGTTAGAGGAAGAGAAAGTTTATATATAGGAGGGGTAAGGGCCAAGAGGGAGATCAAATATTTTATTAAAGAAACCGTTATGTTATTGTCTATCAAGAGGATAGAAGATTTCCGAGCTTGTGGATTTCCAGACTTGTGGTGCTGTGTGGGTGTGTTGCTGTTATTTGTGTTGTTTTCTTATCGATTAGTGCAGATGACTACCAGATTACTGGGAAACTTTCAGAAAAGGAAGATTACAATGCAACACAGTTCTATGGAGCGGTTTTTCTAGAAGAAAAGTTATTCACCTGCATTGCACGTGAAGGATTAAACGGCTTCACTAACGTTAGGGGGTTATTTGCTCACAATCTATACGTTAAGGTCATTTTTGTTTAAAGAAATAGTTCGAAGTGTCTACCGTAAATGATCTCAAAGTTCAGAGTCTAAAGTGTAGTGTACCCTAGTTATAGTTTATCGACTTCCTTGCTCTCAAATTCATATTACTTGATTTAAAATATTCTAGTATACAACCGTTCTTACCCGACAGAGCAAGCACAGCAACTAGGATCAAGGATATGGCAACTGCAATTATTATATACCTTCAAAAGAGAAGTTTTCTTCAGTGAAATAGATAGCATTAGAGAGAAAATGGGAGGAGAGAGAGAGAGAGAGAGATTCTTACAAAATCTTTAGTCCCTTGTCGATAAGTCGCCTTTTCTTCTTCGACTGCCGCGCGATATCTGCAGCTTGAACATCTAGTTTCTTGGAAGTCGAAGATAGAAAAGTAGAAGCCTCGATATTTGCTTGAGATTCTTCTAAGTTTTTTCTCACATCTTTCATTGCTCTTGTGGTGTTATGTACGGTTTTTGATGCCTCATTAGCTGTCTCCATTACAATGTTCACCACAGATTTTGCCTCTGAATGAAATCTCTGATTCCCTCCCAACACTAATCCACATCCAACTCTGCACATTTCAATTTCATCACACTCTACTAAAAACTGTTTTCAAAAACTGTTCTTGAGAAACCAAATTTCTCATTACCAGTTATGGGGTAATGTTTTTTTTACAGATTGGAGGCCAGAAACGATGGACAAGAGCGAGCTTACATGGCTAGGATTGCAAGAAAAATGGCAGAAAGCGTTGAATGCAGGTAGAACTGGTCATGAAGACGTGATTTTTGGGTTAGATTTGCTCTCTTTTTATGGTGGAAGGAAATGTTGGTTGCTATAAGAGTTGCTCCAAAAGCGATTCCAAAGAAAAGCCAGAGAGCTCCCATGGCGTACCCAGCCACTCCTGTATATATAGTTGACTGCACAAATAAGAATTCAACAGTCAACCAAGTTGGTTTTCCATTTTAGGAGAGAGAAACGAAGAGAGAGAGAGAGAGAGAGATTTACAGCCCAATAATGTATGTTGGTGATGTTATATCCTCCTCTGTATTTCTTGAAATGATTCAAAGGATCAACTCTGACAGTGTAATCTGATTGTGTAGATGCTTCCAAGTTGGAAACATTGTTTGTTTCAATCAAATTATTCCCTGAATCCAAAATTAAGAAAATTAATAATTCCGAATTCAGATGAACGTCACGTAAGAAAAAATTAAACAATGTTCAGAGCAGTCACGAGTCAGAGCTGAAGCCGGAGATGAGAATCTCTGTCCTTCAGTTTCCCGGAAAGTGAAGGAAAATATTATGAGCATAGAAAGTGTTGGAATCAGCGTCTGTCTACCTCTGCCATTTTTGGAGACCATTTGAATCCCTTCAAGCAAGTTGACATCAGAATTTGTTCAGCAAGAGAGAGAGAGAGAGAGAGAGAAAGAGAGAGAATGACTCCATTGCAAGAAACAGAAAAACATAATCTTACAGACTTGGGAGACAAGAAAGAACCTCAAAAGTTTTGAAGAATTATGAAAAAGAGAAACCCAGACGTAATATAAATCCAGTTTCTTCAAGAACACTTTACACTGAACATTTAGAACACGAAGGTTATCAATGGCGGAATCCGTATTTCAGAAGAAGGAAACAAACGAGCTTACCTGGAGTTAAGAATTTGCAGCTTTGCTCTTGACTCGATCAAACAGACGCATCAACTTCATAGAAGCTTCAAATCAAGCCTTGTCAGCAGCTGCGAAACGAGTTTAACCGGTCCTTTTTCAAATGTTTAACAGTTCCTGGATTTTGAAAAGCAAAACCCACGTCTGGATTGAATATTGAAGCTCATTCGACACAACAATGGAGTTTCAAACACGTCTGAAAGACTGAAACATTGCATTTATTCTCGTTTTTTTCAAACTGTAAAGAGGCCATTTTTTTCAATAGCCCAAACTTTGAATAAATACTGACGAAAAGGAAGAGGACCCTTGACGCAACAAAACCGTGTCAAACTCTTCCTCGTTAGAGAGAGAAAGTTAGAGAGAGAGAGAGAGAGGTGGCTTTCGTTAACTGAACCCACCTGGATCTTCCGAAATAACTACTCTCCTTAGATTTCTAGACATGTTATTCGTCTGCAATGGAGTACGTGGGGAAAATCCATCGGAATTCTAACTAAAGCATCTGTTTCTTTCTCTCTCTACAAGTCAGTGAACGACACAATCTCGTCTTACTGGTCAAGTTTACCTGCTTTTTGGTCGTAGCTTCTGCAGTCATCGTCACTCTCCCTCTTTTATTATTATCATTCCATCTTCTCTTCTTCTGGTCATCTTTTTGTCCACTCTCCACGCAATTTTTCCTCCATTTTTTCCATTTTTCAAATTGACACGTAAGAAATAATGTTTAAAATTAGAGAAACAAAGACAAGTAAGAGCAAGAATCTTGACGAAATACACTCTCCCTCTCCTCTCCTCCTTCCCTGTCAAGCAAGACTTTCATGAGACTTCAAAAGAAAATGACCAAAAAAAAAAGGGAAAAATGCAAAAAAGAGAAAAACGTTTAGGAAATAGGCAAAAAAAAGACAAAACTTTGGTTTTAGGCAAAAGAGGGAAAACTGTTTGAGAAATAGGCAAAAAAAGGAAAATTTGGTTGTTTTTTGTTTTAGTCACGGCGAGAGGCCGGCTGGTCCTTCTAATTTTTTTTATTAAAATACAAAGGAGAGGCCGGCTGGTGGCAGACCAGCCGGCCTCTCTCATTTTTTTTTTATTAAAAAACAAATGAGAGGCCGGCTGGTCGTCAGACCAGCCGGCCTCTCCATTTTCTTTTTATAAAAAAAAATCTAACATATATTTTTTATTTTAATATAGCGAATTAATTTTAAAAAAATAGCAAACGATATTCAATTTACTTGAAATTTTTACCACATGTTTACCACAGTAGGAGACGATAATCTGGAAAGTTTCGTGATTTTTTGACCATCGTACGATTTATTGTAATTTTATTTATTTATTTGATAAAACAATTATAATAAATCGTACAAGCGTTAAACAATCACGAAACTTTTCACATAATCTTCCCATAATGTGATGAACATGTTGTAAACATTTCAAGTATATTAAATATCGTTTGCTATTTTTCCCTAAAATTAATTTTAGTATCTTCTTTATTTTATAAATTAATTTTAAAACAAATAGCAAACGATATTTAATATACTTGAAATGTTTACTACATGTTCATCACATTATGGGAAGATTATGTGAAAAGTTTCGTGATTTTTTAACGCTTGTACGATTTATTATAATTATTTTATCAAATACATAAATAAAATTACAATAAATCGTACGATGGTCAAAAAAATCACGAAACTTTCCAGATTATCGTCTCCTACTGTGGTGAACATGTGGTAAAAATTTCAAATAAATTGAATATCGTTTGCTATTTTTAAAATTAATCCGCTATATTAAAATAAAAAATATATGTTAGAATTTTTTAATAAAAGAAAAATGGAGAGGCCGGCTGGTCGTGTTTTTTAATAAAAAAAAAAAATAAGAGAGGCCGGCTGGTCTGCCACCAGCCGGCCTCTCCTTTGTATTTTAATAAAAAAAATTAGAGGCCGGCTGGTCCATCGGACCAGCCGGCCTCTCGCCGTGCCTAAAACAAAAAACAACCCAATTTTCCTTTTTTGCCTATTTCTCAAACAGTTTTCCCTCTTTTGCCTAAAACCAAAGTTTTGTCTTTTTTTGCCTATTTCCTAAACGTTTTTCTCTTTTTTGCATTTTTCCCAAAAAAAGAGGGAAAAATGCAAAAAAAGGAAAATTTGGTTGTTTTTTGTTTTAGTCACGGCGAGAGGCCGGCTGGTCCTTCTAATTTTTTTTTATTAAAATACAAAGGAGAGGCCGGCTGGTGGCAGACCAGCCGGCCTCTCTCATTTTTTTTTTTATTAAAAAACAAATGAGAGGCCGGCTGGTCGTCAGACCAGCCGGCCTCTCCATTTTTCTTTTATAAAAAAAATCTAACATATATTTTTTATTTTAATATAGCGAATTAATTTTAAAAAATAGCAAACGATATTCAATTTACTTGAAATTTTTACCACATGTTTACCACAGTAGGAGACGATAATCTGGAAAGTTTCGTGATTTTTTGACCATCGTACGATTTATTGTAATTTTATTTATTTATTTGATAAAACAATTATAATAAATCGTACAAGCGTTAAACAATCACGAAACTTTTCACATAATCTTCCCATAATGTGATGAACATGTTGTAAACATTTCAAGTATATTAAATATCGTTTGCTATTTTTCCCTAAAATTAATTTTAGTATCTTCTTTATTTTATAAATTAATTTTAAAACAAATAGCAAACGATATTTAATATACTTGAAATGTTTACTACATGTTCATCACATTATGGGAAGATTATGTGAAAAGTTTCGTGATTTTTTAACGCTTGTACGATTTATTATAATTATTTTATCAAATACATAAATAAAATTACAATAAATCGTACGATGGTCAAAAAATCACGAAACTTTCCAGATTATCGTCTCCTACTGTGGTGAACATGTGGTAAAAATTTCAAATAAATTGAATATCGTTTGCTATTTTTTAAAAATTAATCCGCTATATTAAAATAAAAAATATATGTTAGAATTTTTTTAATAAAAGAAAAATGGAGAGGCCGGCTGGTCGTGTTTTTTAATAAAAAAAAAAATAAGAGAGGCCGGCTGGTCTGCCACCAGCCGGCCTCTCCTTTGTATTTTAATAAAAAAAATTAGAGGCCGGCTGGTCCATCGGACCAGCCGGCCTCTCGCCGTGCCTAAAACAAAAACAACCCAATTTTCCTTTTTTTGCCTATTTCTCAAACAGTTTTCCCTCTTTTGCCTAAAACCAAAGTTTTGTCTTTTTTTTGCCTATTTCCTAAACGTTTTTCTCTTTTTTGCATTTTTCCCAAAAAAAGAGGGAAAAATGCAAAAAAAGGAAAAACGTTTAGAAAATAGGCAAAAAAAAAGACAAAAGTTTGGTTTTAGGCAAAAGAGGGAAAACTGTTTGAGAAATAGGCAAAAAAAAGAAAAATTGGGTGTTTTTTTGTTTTAAGCACGGCGAGAGGCCGGCTGGTCCGATACAAAGAAGAGGCCAGCTGGTCGCAGACCAGCCGACCTCTCCCATTTTTTTTTATTAAAAAACAAAGGACGACCAGCCGGCCTCTCCATTTTTCTTTTATTAAAAAAATTTTAACACATATTTTTTATTTTAATATAGCGGATTAATTTTAAAAAAATAGCAAACGATATTCTATTTATTTGATATTTTTACCACATGTTCACCACAATAGGAGGCGATAATCTGGAAAGTTTCGTGATTTTTTGACTCACGTACGATTTATTGTAATTTAATTTATTTATTTGATAAAACAATTATAATAAATCGTACAAGTATTAAAAAATCACGAAACTTTTCACATGATCTTCCCATAATGTGATGAACATGTTGTAAACATTTCAAGTATATTAAATATCGTTTGCTATTTTTCCCTAAAATTTTTTAGTATCTTCTTTATTTTATAAATTAATTTTAAAACAAATAGCAAACGATATTTAATATACTTGAAATATTTACCACATGTTCATCACATTATGGGAAGATTATTTGAAAAGTTTCGTGATTTTTTAACGCTTGTACGATTTATTATAATTGTTTTATCAAATAAATAAATAAAATTATAATAAATCGTACGATGATCAAAAAATCACGAAACTTTCCAGATTATCATCTCCTACTGTGGTGAACATGTGGTAAAAATATTAAGTAAATTGAATATCGTTTGCTATATTTTTAAAATTAATCCGCTATATTAAAATAAAAAATATGTGTTAGAAGTTTTTTAATAAAAGAAAAATGGAGAGGCCGGCTGGTCTGACGACCAGCCGGCCTCTCCTTTGTTTTTTAATAAAAAAAAATGTGAGAGGCCTGCTGGTCTGCGACCAGCCGGCCTCTCCTTTGTATTTTAATAAAAAAAATTAGAGGCCGGCTGGTCCATCAAAAAACCGCCATGCCTAAATCAAAAAACCGCCGGATTTTCCTTTTTTTACCTATTTCTCAAACAACTTTCCTTATTTTGCCTAAAACCAAACCTTTGTCCCTTTTTTGCCTATTTCCGAAACCTCTTTCCTTTTTTTGCATTTTTCCCAAAAAAAGAAGTTTAAAAATTATAATGTCTAATTTTGAAACAACAATCTTTTTGAAATAGCCCGAGTGAAAAAATAGGGTAATTATCAAATAAAAATCTTGTATTTTTGGGTAATCTTCAACCAATATTTTAGGGTAATTTTAGGGTAAACTTTGTAGTTTAAAACTGTTATCGATTTAAACCTGTTAAAGCTTAGTATGACTCGATATCTCGTTGGTTCATGTCGAACTCATATTCAAAAATTTATTATTTTTTTATATATTGATGTTTGAATCGCAAAATTCATTGTAACTTCGATTTGATCATAGTGAATTTCTATTTCTTCTGTAAGGGTTTTCCATATAAATGTTGGTATCGTTGTTTCCACTTCTTTCTTCTTCCATTTACCGTTCGATTTTTCAACAAAACCTTTAGTTTTTTTACGACACTCTTAATTTTTTAGACACCCTTAATTAATAAGTTCGATATTTTATTACTCATCAATAGATCATCTATGACTTATTGAGTAAATTTTATTACTCATCAATAGATCATCTATGACTTATTGAGTAAATATATCGCTTGTACGAATGAATTATTAATATTATAACATACACAATAAAGAATATTTACTAAAAAATTATAATTAATTAAGAATAAAATATATTCTCGAGTTAAGTTTTCGTGTTCAACTATCGAAAGCAAGTCATTACTTAATCAACAATTTATGTTAACTTGCATCATTTGCTGCCACCTTTAAAGCTCCCCCCTTTTACATATTAATAATGGTTGAGGATTGAATATAGTGGAACATATAATAAGATTTAATTATTTAAATACAATGTTTCAATTAATATTAAAATTAATTTAACCTTAATTTATTACAACAGAGAAATTACATTTTTCTCGGATTTAATATCCAAAAATTATTATTATTAATATTATTGAAGCAAACTGAGAGATAACGACGATGTCCGTGTCCGCACGCTAAATTATTATCACTAGGATTAATCGAACAAGTAAATTACAATTAAGAAGATTCAAACTTGTACCTAATAATGGAAATAACATCAAAATAAAAGATATTTCTCAATTAATACATTCAATGAACTTAAAATTCAATTCATAATTCAATAAATTTAAAAAAACAAAATAAATAAATAAAAAAGAAGAAAATGGCATCTTCCTACTTGGCTACTTATAAGACGTCTCTCCCCACCAATGACCAAGTTATTGGACTAGGTGTTCATGTCTTAACCATTCCTTTTTTTTTTTTTCTTTTTTCTTTTATTATTTTCAGTAATTCCATTAATTAGTTCATATTAATTTATTTTTAGAAATTAGGCAAAACATAGATTCATGACGAATTGTCGAACGATGAAGAGGAGGACTAAGGCAGAGTACGGGAAGAAAGTGAAGAACGACAATGTAAAAGTTTAACGAATGACTCTCTCTTCCCCCTCAGTTTAAAAGTTAATATTCACGTGCACTTATATGTTATTTGGCGAGAATATGTCACGACAAATAATAGTTAGTTTAGGTCATTGCATTTAAAAAATAAAATTTAACATTATCATTTAAATAAACAAGCTAGCTCGCTTGCTCGTACATAATTAGTTAACAAAATAAAATAATGAATTGATTTGGAAATAAGGGCGGCCACAAACAAGCTAGTTGCGAATGTGATTAGTCCATTTCCTCCCGCTACAAACTTCAAAAGTAGAAATATTCCTTAGATGGGAAAGGGCAGAATCGTCTTTTGGTCAGCAGATTCCTCCTCTTGGAAAAGCAGCTTAGTGGGCTTTAGAAAAAGCCATTTTTGCGAAAAAGCATCGCTTTATTTATTTCTTTATTTTTTTAAAAAATACAACTGTTGAAGACACAAAATTAATTGATTATTTGATTAGTTTTAATCATGAACTAAAATAAAATAAAATAAAAGTATAGCATTTAACTTAAACTAGTTTTGCAAATCTAAAAGAGGTTAACAACAAGGTCTTTATTGCTAACACTTATACTATGACGTGTCAATTGACTAAAATGAAAGTTTAAAGTGTCAACTCAGAATACTCATTTATTTTAGAGTTTACTTTGATAATTGTCCTAAAAATTACAATTACAAAAATTATATTGTATTTAATTTCAAATAATTAAAATTAAACTACGTATTAAATTAAGGGTAAAATTCATTTAGCCATCAAAGTTTGGGCTGAATGTCAAACAAACCTCAAAGTTCGTTTTTAACAACATAATTCTGAAAGTTTGAAAAATTTAACGCATTAACTCATGCTGACCCCCACATTCTAAAACATCATGGCCCCATTCCTCGTCCAATGCTTAAATGCACTAAATTAGCTGGATCGGGGGGCGACCCTCTCTGGTGCGGGGGCTCGTTTGAAAGAACGGGGGGTCGTTTGTTGAGAACAAGGCCCTGCGCTTTAAGTGTCCATTGCTTTTTACGCACTAGACGAGGAACGAGGCCTCATTCTTTCAAACGATCCTCCGCGTTAGAGAGTGGTCAAAAGAACGGGGCCTTGTTCTTTTAGAGCCGGGCCATGGTCCAGCTAATTCAGTACGTTTAAGCACGGGACAGGGAACGATGCCCAATGTGTTAGAATGGGGAGTCAACATTCAGCAGTGGCTAATGCGTTAAATTTTTCAAATTCAAAGGACTAGGGAATTAAAAATAAAACTTTGAATTTGGTTTAAAATTCAATCCACACTAGTTTAGAGGGATAAATTGAATTTTACTCTTTAAATAGTTAATGAGTTGGTCGTTCGGTATCTCAAATCAGCGTACGGCACCATCAACTGCGAACTGCAAACCCTCTCTTCCATTCCGTACAGATCTTCTCTCTCTCTCTCTCTCTCTCTCTCTCTCTCTCTCTCCGTTTGCCGTTTTGCTTAGTTTTTTCTTCTTCTTTTGTTTTTGGCAGAGCTCCATTCAGTCTCAATTGTGTTGGTCCAATTGTTGTTCTTTCCGTGCTTTGTTGTCGTCCAAGTCTTTTTCGCTGTTGGTTCTCCGTTTTCATGTGGCGGTTACTGGAGTTGGCGGGAACAAACGATTGATTGGGAACCTGTGAAGAGTTAAGCTGTTATCGAATTTAGGAATTGGGAATTGGAGCTTGGATTTTCGCTTTTTGATTTCTTAGATTAGGAGACTGAATGGCAAACCCATCGGGGAATCATCAAGAATCCGGCCATGCCTTCGACGGAGGGAATCCGACCAACGGGAATTCGACTCCTGTGTCGGTCCCGGATAGTTCTGGCACAGCGGCTGCTATGAAGCACAACCCTGGAATCTCCATGGATTGGACAGCTGATGAGCAGATGACTCTAGATGAGGGGCTTAAAAAGTGAGTGGTGAATGAATTTTAATGGTTGTAGTTTTTCTTTGATTTGGGTTTGAGAATATTTATTTAGATTTTTGAAGTATTATCAATCCAGTGTGAATCTAGAATGAATTATTACAGTTGAAAATGCGTTTAGTTTGCGAGATTACATTGAATTAAAAGTATAATTATGCGATTTCACAGGCAAGTATTTTGACTTTTTACTGTTATCATCTTGAAGGCAAAATAAACTTGGCGTACGTTGATAGAAGCAGTTGTTTAATCTAAATATGAATGTATTTCTCCGATGCTAAATCTTGGATAAGTTCCTTGTGTGTTTATAAGAGTTGGAGGTGCTTTGTAAGACTATTACTTGAGCTTTTTTTTTTTGTCATTTCCTAGTTCTTAGTCTTACTATTTGAATTTATGAATGTGTATTAAATATCATCATGTATTGGCAACTTATTGAATGCGATCATTAATTTTACGTCTTGCAGCTATTCGTCAGACTCCAATATAATTCGATATGCAAAGATAGCCATGCAACTACCAAACAAGACAGTACGAGATGTCGCCTTACGCTGCCGATGGATGAATGTATGCACGATTTTCTTTGCATCTTGCTTTGGTCCTACTATATACGAAAATTGAGAACAGTCATTACCTTGAGTTTGAAATTTGCTATTTACCCGATGAGTTGAAATGAAAGTGCCGTTTAGGGTTGTGAGATTGCTTTATGGTACTACAACTCAGATCATGAATTTATCGTTCACTTATGATGGAAGGCTCAACTCAGATCTCTACATTTGAAGCGTAAAAGTTCCAATTTGAATGTCGTTGTCCCATGTTTCAATTTTTAAGGTTTCAAGTGCATTCCAAACAAACCTGAAACATGAGTTTCTTTACCAAAGATTTTTGTTTATTTTTGTTGCACGCTTCATTTTTCATTGTCCTTTTAGGTCATCCAGCAAATTATTGAGCAACAGAGAAAATGTTATCCGCTTAGTTTGCAGTTTCTAGACTACTACAAATAAGGGTTGGAGGTAGGTTTTGAGACATAAATTTAGCGGATAATAGAGCCAATGTTTAGGTATGGAATAAGTGAGTGCTTCGAGAGAACAAGCTTAATATGGGTTTTTCAAAGCCTTTGCTGCAATGAAAAAGCTCTGATGATTGATACCTCTTTGGTGAATAATTGGATGTGGAGGACAAGAAACTTCATTGTGATTTTGCCTTCTCTCTTTGGTCTTGTGCGGTTGATTGGCTTGCAATAGCTTGGGCGATCCCGAATTCTATACTGGGAGTTGTTGGGGGAGATGGGGCAGTGAGGGAAAGAACAGGGTGGCTGAGTGAAGTTCCTTTTTGTTTATTTAGTTCCTTTATGTAACATTTTTTTTGGTACATTTGACTCCTCATTGTGTTTTTACATACCGATAAAAAGAAGTGAGATAACCAAATTGCATAAGGTGATACCTTAGGGAAGAGCTAGCTTCATTAATATGTTGAATGATATGTTGTATTAGGACCTAATTCCATTGATTTAATATTTGAGGAGTTACTATGTTTTACTTTTGAAAAAGTATCTTTCTCGAGGTTTATTTTTACCATGATCGTTTATAAGAAGTTTGATGATTGTAGAAAACCACCATCTTTATTGAGCATCATCTACTAGTTTTTCGGCAAATGTTTGTATGACGTTTGTAATAATCCTTTTTTTCTCAGAAAAAAGAAAGTAGCAAGAGAAGGAAGGAGGAGCACAATCTAAGCAGAAAGAACAAAGACAAGAAGGTACAATTATGAAAACATAGGTTCTTATTTTGCTCTCTTTTCGCTTATGGTATTATGTTTTCCTGTATTTATAAGCATATTATGTGCATTGTCGCTAGAGGAATATATGTATTTACTCTAGTAACCTATTTAGTCCTCATTACTGAACCTATTATTGTCATCTTTGCTCTACTTCGTGTAAAGACGTATTCCTCTAGAAACCTTTCACAATCATTATAGTGTTTTGAGATTCTTTCTAGCCTACTCAGTAGAAAATGGTGTCATGATTGTTGTATGACAGTCGCAATTGTACATAGATTAATTGATTTACTCATGTCCTTTTCACATCATTGTCCGTAATTTATATGGAATTCGTAGTTTTGAACAATTTAGCTTTGTGGCATCTTTCTTGTGTTTTCTAACTCAATCCCTGACCTTTCCATCTTTTGGTTTATTTCACTCGAGTCTTCATATAAGTTCACTGGGAAATACTGTTTCAATTTTGGTTCTTAGGAAAGAGTAACTGATCCTTCGATTAAGTCATCTCAAGCGGCAACTCGGTCAAATGCTCCTCCATATGGAATGCCCGTAATTCCCATGGACAACGATGATGGAATCTCATACAAAGGTCAGTATGCTATTTTCCTCGCAACTTGTATCTTCACCATCCTCAGTTGGTATTCTCATTTTCAATTTTTGGACTGCACGTGGTCGATTATTGTAATTTGTGCCTGGGGCTGTAAACGTGATTTCTTTTCCTACTTGTCTGATGTGCAAGATTGATTAATGCAATAGTGAATGCCTACAGATGGTTCCCCTCTTTCTAATGTGCTAGCTTTATATGGGCAATGGGTATATTGTAATGAGTCGTATAATGCCTCGGATTATTACAAGCTCTATAATACCTCATATGAGGTCTATCCTGTAGTTAGGGAAATGAAAGTTACGATGCATGATTCAGAGCTTTGGGGTTGTTTCTAGCACCAAGATCAGTGGAAAACATGACTTAATAATAAATAGTTGGAGTAAACCACAGATCCACTCAACCACTTCCTACTGGTTCTTCACTTTGCTGAGTCTTTTAGATTTTGTGTGTGTCAACTTAAGATCTATTGCACTGCATGCAGCCATTGGCGGTGCCACCGGGGAGCTTCTTGAACAAAATGCTCAGGCCTTGAATCAGATATCTGCAAATCTTTCAGCTTTGCAGGTGAAAAACTCAATTATCTTTATGCTTAGAAAAAACTCCTCGGTGGGGAGTTGGGGTTATCTTCCCTACTCTCACAGAGCCTGAACAAAGTTTTTAACATTAGCAGAATCTTCATATTTTTAATGTTCTTCGTTCATGGAATGGTGAAAACATCTTCTTAATCATCCTTGTGTTTCAGATTCAAGATAATATCGGTCTCTTCTGCCAAACTCGAGACAACATCCTCAAAATTATGAACGAGTAAGTGATTGAAGCGTTTCATTTTCTGTATATTTTTTGGAATTGAAGTTTGATGCCTTCTTTCTTTGGTCTTCTTCCTTTCAGATTGAATGACATGCCGGATATAATGAAGCAAATGCCGCCACTTCCCGTGAAGGTGAACGAAGAGTTAGCAAACACCGTCCTGGCTGCGGCCGCTGCTCATCCCATGCAGTCTTGAATATATCTTCCTCGTTTGTCGATAGAGCACCCACTTCGATTTGCTTCGGCCCATCATCATGAAATTGGATTTGGCTTCATTAAATCAGATTCTCTGGAGTAGGAAATTCAACCATCCAGTTAGAACTCCTCATTTCTTTCTGGAGCAGGAAACAAAGAAGAAGAAGAAGCAATAATATGTCTGGTTTTCATTTATTAGTAGGATTAGATGCTGATTGTAAAAAGTAGGAATTGAACTGCAAGACTGTCTCTTGTGTACTTTAAATTTTCCAGGAATAAAAATATAACTTCTTAGAACATGATATGAAAATAGAAAGTGATTTTGACAAAATGGATCTTCAACTTTTTTAACTTTGAAAACAATTTGTTCAATTAATCAAACTTATTTACCTGACACGCCACGCTGATCATTTAGTCCTCTTTTTATAATTTATTGCGATGAATAAATTACAAGAGAAAAGAGAGAAAAAGACGTACACAAAGAACATAGAGGCTACACTTAGTTTATAATAATTTCTTTTCAATTTAAAAAACTTAAAATTATAAGTTCATTTTACGATTGTAAAATTTAAAATTTGATTTATCTCGCGTATTTTACAATTGTGAAATTTAAAATTTAGTTTATCTCACGTAGCTTCATATCTAAATCTATTAGTTTCTGTTAGGATTAAACGTCTTAATCCAACCTGTTTTGAAACGAATAATAATACAAAAAATAAGAACACACCGATTTATAGTGATTCACTCTCGCTGCGAGAGCTACATCCACTTGCTGCGGCTTTCTCTGCGTAAGGTCTTCAGTCAGCGTAGGCTCCACAACTCAACAGTTTCATCATTATTATTTGAGCAGTTGGACTATATCTATTTGGTACATATTAAAATTATGCACTTTTTGCTAATTATTTTAAATGTACTTTATTATTTTATCCCTAAAATCTAAGTATTATTGCTAAAATAATAATATTATACTATGATCTTATAATAGGTTAAAAAAATTATTATTTTAATTACTGAAATAAAATTAAATGATAAATATAATATAATCTCTAATTATATTTAGTCCAGAGGTTATTTGTTGTACAGTGGAAGCTTCAAATCTGCTCTAATGGCCTCTCTCTCATTTCATCATCCTAGACTGCGATTCTTCCATAACCTCCCCAAATCACACCTTCAATGTCCGACCCCCACCAATTATGTGAAAATCATATGCGGCCTCAGAGCAGGGCCGAGGAAGGCACTCTGGAGGTCGAGAGTTCTGTCAACGGAAGCTATCCAAGCAATTCAGTCCCTCAAATTGGCCAAATCCGCCTCCAAATTGGAGGAGGTTTTCAGCGGGAGACTCAGCAGGCTCTTGAAAGCTGACTTGTTGGACGTACTGGCTGAGTTGCGGAGACAAAACGAATTGGAGTTAGCCCTTCAGGTATTCGAAATAATTCCGATAATTGATTGCGATTCATTGGAATCTCATGATTTTTGTGTGTATTTTGTTATTTTTCAAGTAGACACAATTTGCACTAGTAGTAAATTTATTGCATAAACAAAGTCTTGTTCAGGTCTTCAAATTTGTGAGGAAGGAGGTGTGGTACAAGCCAGATCTATCATTGTACTGCGACATGATTATGTTGTTGGGGAAGAATAATCTAATTGAAATGGCAGAGGAGTTTTTCTCTGAGCTAAAGAAAGAAAGCCTGGAACCCGATACCAGAGCCTTTACGGAGATGATTGGAGCCTACATAAGAGTGGGCATGATTGATAAAGCAATGGAGATGTATAAATTGATGAAGGAATCAGGTGTTGTTCCTGACAGATTAACCTTCAAAATTTTGATCAGAAATCTTCAAGGGTGTGGAGAGGATGAGCTTGCTGCTGTTGTGAAGAGAGATTGTGTTGACTATGTAGATTCTCCAGAGAAGTTCATTGAAGAAGTCGAAAAAAGACAGGTGATGGTCTAATTCTTTACTCAGTTGTTTTCATAAACATATGCATTCTGTCTTAATATTTTCGACACTGGTTTCAAATCGAAGATAGATTTTGTTTTGGAGAGGAGATTTTTGGCATGCTTAGTTGCGCTATTTGTCTTGGGAGTCGATGATATTTGTTTAGTCGGACAAAATTATAGCGTCAAGACTCTACATTATCGATAATGCTTTCAGGGAAATGAGGTTCCGTTTCATGGAATATGTCAAAAATCATTGAAAGGATGGTTCATTCCAGTCAACTCAATTTGCTATCTTTCATCTACACTGATTGAAATCACCTTGTCTGTTGATTGTTTGCAACAAATTTCGTTGCAATATGCATAAAATTCAATAATGAAGTTTATTTGTTCATATCTGGCAACCCTTTTTTTCAGATAAAGAGGAGATCACCCAGTTCTACTATCTGGACTCCAAATGCACAGTTGACAACCTCAGAGGGATAGATCCATTATTTGCTTAAATTCAATGGAGCATCCATCTGAGTTGAGGATAAATTGAGTGAGTCTACTACCATGATTCTTATTTGACCATGATTATAAGCACATTTCAAACATTAATGAATACAATTCAGTTCTTTTGTAGATCATGAAAAAAAAAAATTAATTTTGTGCCTTTTTTTTGCCTTGCAGCCTCCTTCACTCTGCTTTTTGACCTTTATTTTGTGCTTGAGCAGAAGAATATGCTCATTTGGATCTTTTGGTTTGGCATGTAACGATTTAAAAGAAGATTATTTACTTGTGTTAACGTTATATGAAACTTGATAGTTTCTTTTATTTTTTAACCATTTTTATTAGCTTGGAGATTTCCCTAATACACCTTTATAAATTGGCTTGGTTCAAATGATCTCTCTCTCTCTAATTTGGCCACCAACGTCTATACTTTTCTCTATCCATCTTCTCCGAGGCCTTCAATTTGGCCAACTGTGTACTTTAAATCAAAGTGGTTTTCGAGTAGCCAACGTAGGCTTGTTAGTTCTTGATAATACTCAATGATTTATTTAGTTCGAATTTCTTTAATGCCGGCTCAGCCGATACCATCAAATTCTTACGAGATTAATTAAGAAACAAGTTCGGCCACCTTCAGTTTCTTGAGCCAAAATGCAGAAATGTCATCACCCATATCTGCACATTTATTTCGTCCTACTTCCACAAAAAGTGGCACGACCAACATTGTCTATGCACGATGTTTCAAAATGAATGCTACTTTCTTGCATTTTCAGCATGTTACCCTTCTACAACATAAATTGCGTTCTAAAGCAAGTCTAATCAACTGAAAAGGCACTAAAAAAATTATAGGTCAATAACAAGAAAGTGTAGAAATAATTAAGTAAATTTAATAAATCTGATTTTATTTGACATTTTCTTACAATTTTAAGAACTAAATAAACCAAACATTTTTTATAGACAGCAAAACAATGTGTCCTATGATCTCATATGAGCACCCATCAATGACTTAAAACTTATAAGAAAACATGCTACCACTGCCAGCAATCAAAATATCTAAGTAAAAAAAAATGAAATGGAGTAGACAAGAATCTACTTTCAATCAACAAGCAATCTTTAATTGGCATTCAACCACAACCAAAGTAATTACTCTCAAGAGTATTAGACTGCATAAGCATCTTCTTACGTTTCATCTTTTCAACTTGCTAAAATAAACTAAGTACTACTCTTAACACAACTCAGTCAGCTAAACTCAGACAATCCAAAGCTTTTGAGAAATCTTCTATGGAGCAAAAATTTCAAAGGATGGAAATAATTCATGTAAAGTAAGTGGTGAATAACCCAATCAAAGATTCAATACATAACTACAATGAAAATGATCAAAGAAAAAGCAATATTAAACAACAAAAACAATCCATAAGATGATGAAGAAAACAAAACTATTACATCTTCAACAGCGCGCCATCTATAAATTATGGTAAAATCTATGTGTAAAAGCTTGGAAATAAAACTATTGTAAGGAGTTATAAATGTGAAGAGTATTCTTCCATTAGATGATATGAATGGATAGACATGCATGAAGTAAGCAAATAGCACCACAAACAAAGAATAATGCTCAGTTAGCTAAGTGGCTGGGGGACCTATTGAACATACTGTGCCACATGTATGCTCTAGAAAGCACAGTCTCGAGATCTTGGCAACTCCAGGTTTGTGTAGGGAGATGCTGGAGGAACATAACCAAATCTTGGAAATCAAGCTTCTGAACCTGTTCTGACCACTGAAAATGAAAAGAAGCACAAATGAGTAACAGCTGTAACAAATATGTATAATCTAGACAAGAACAAAAATATGAACTTCTCATCAAGTTTCGTTTAGTTATGGCGGAAAGTCATTTAAAGGCGTAAATGAATGTGATACAATTTCGAGATTAGAAAACTTCAACTTCACAGAACAATGAATTCAATCAACAGAAACAAGGTGAAAAAGAGAAAATTGATTGGGGATTTGCTCAAAATCTTCCCAAGTTGCTTCAAAAGGTGGAAGATCTTTCCACCTTATTAAGATCAGTATTGTTGAACCACTATCCTTCACTTTATGCTTAAGATCTAGCAAGGATTCAGGTTCCACTTTCCACTCTAAATCCTCAGTCAAATGAATAGGCCGTGGTCTGTTACTTGATAGCTCCCCTTTCACTGGTTTAAGTAGAGAAATGTGGAATACTAGATGAATTTTAGAATTCTCTGGTAGCTCAAATTTATAAGCTACATTCCCCACTTTGCTCACAATTTTATACGGACCAAAAAACTTGGCAGCTAGCTTTTCATTTGCTCTTTTCACCACGAACGTCTGCCTGCCTATATGGTTTAATCTTCAAAAGCACATAATCACCCACTATTTTGGGATCTTCTAATGATAGTTCAATAAATGCAAAGTGGCATCTCTGTCCTGCAACTTTTCCTCCACAGCCGATAGGATTGTTGAACCAGATTCATAAAATAGGCGGCAGATCCCCATTATGAACAGCTCAAAATGGAGTTGTTTGGATTGATGAGTGATGGCTGGAATTATACCAATACTCCGCCCAATAAAACCATCTTGACCATGTTTTTGGTTTATCAGAGGAAAAACACCGCAAATAAGTTTCCAGACTTCTGTTAAACACTCCCGTTTGACCATCAGACTAAGGATGATAAGTTGTACTCTGATAAAGCTGGGATCCTTGCAATCTGAATGATTCTTTCCAGAACGTACCAAGAAAATTTTTATCCAGATCCAATACAATTGTTCTAGGATACCCATGCAATCTGACAATTATTTTCATTCATATGTCAGCTGTTCCCTGAGCTGCATATGGATGTTTAAGTGCAGATAAATGGGCATACTGGAAATCCCAATGAATTGGGCCTTTCAATACAATCAAATATAAAGCTCCTACTCCACTACCTGATGCATCTGTTTCAACCACAAATGTATCGATAAAATTTGGTAGTGCTAAAACATGCACTTCACAGATTGTTGTTTTCAACTTTTGGAAAGCAATTTCTGCTTCTTCAATCCACAAAAACTATCTTTCAAACAGATCACGGCAGCTTCGATTTTCTCTCCTTTGCTGAGATGGTTGATAAATATCTCTCAGCCCTAAAAAACCAACCTTCCGGATCACTTTCGCAGAACACCGGTGTATCTAATCTTCTTGGTAGGTCATGATTTCGGTAACTGCAATTATGGCTTTCATCTTGGCTATCAGAAACCCTTTCTGCCTCCCTGTTCATCGTTCTTTCCGCCGTGGGTCTTCTTTCTTCAGCTTTCGCTAACACTTTCACCTTCTGCTCCTTAAGAAAATTCAGATTATCCTCCAAGATCGGTAATCGCAACAAATCTTCCCTGATTTCCAACACCTCATTCTGCCAATCCATATTGACTTCTTTTTGCGTATCCGATCGAGGTCATAATGGTCTTTTGAGCCATAACATGCCTCGCTCTGATACCAAATTGATACAACTTGGAAATAGAAAACTTCACAGAACAATGAATTCAATCAACAGAGTCAAATAATCAGTACATTCCGGTATTCAAGAGCCTGTCCTCTCCTTGTTTTTTTTTTTCAAATTTCCGATAACTCTCCCTCCCCTTTTTCCAGTAATTATTACATTCCTCTCAACTACTTTTCAGTTACACCCAACTATGCTTTGTACCGTTAATTTCCACTATATACAGAAGACACTTCTTTAGTCGCTTTGCTGCTTCTTCTTCCTTCCTTCGCCTCCTTGAAGAAGCCAACCTTATAGGAGGCTTATCAAAATGTGTTGTGGAGTTGAGCTTTGTTGGTACATTTTAGATCATATGATTTTGGGATAATTTCTAGAAAATTATGGTATACACTTAAGTTGGGATGTATTTCTTTCTTCTTTTTTTTTTTTTTTAATTTCTTTAGAATTGGTAAGAGATGGAACTCAGACGATTTCTTTTTCCTCTTCTTGTAGTATATTGTTTGCACAATATATTTCTTTAAAAAAATGACAGAGGAAATACACAAGACTTGTCTTACCATCAAAAGAAAACTGGCAAATATGTACACAAGGAAATCCGGTAATGCATCTCCTTCAGCAAGATATGTGTCCCATAGCCGGGTGACAAGGTGAAAAGGAATCTATTTTGACATTAATTAAAAAAAAATCATCACCATGATATTTATGATGATGAAAATCACAAGACTTTTGACACATCTCCTGATTGTACATTTACAGTTTAAATAGACAACTAAATCAAACCATATTAATGTTGCCTTAATCGAAAGTAAGCAGACAATTTTTTTTTAAAGAAAAATGAAAACTGGTGTAAATTGCATTTTCGATAACATACCTCTCTTATTAATAGACAGTTGAACCAACGGAAAGCAAATTGAAGAAATTCTAGTCCTTGTTCTTCAATATGTCTTGAAACAGGTTCTGATGCACTTAAAAAAGAACAATTTAGACTTTGTCCAAACAAAATTAACAGGGTTCTGGACCAAAACGAAACTGGGATCCAGAAGAAAAAAAGAGTTTACCATCAATCCTATGAACCAATTCTTTTAGTTTAAACACAAGTCTCTGAATTCCTGGTTGCGCAAACGTGTAATGATCTTGCATGCCATCAAGCAACTTAGATAAACACCAATAACAATCAGCCTCTACTTTTGAAATTGTTTCCGGAGAGAGATCAGAGATCGACCAATTTTCAATACCACCTTCCAAGTATTCTGATAAGAAAACAACTAAAAAGGGGGTAGCCAGGTCATTTATTCCCTGAACATATCCACTTGCAGGATGCCGAATGGCCCTGGTATGAAGGTACGAGGTGTACAGGAAAAATAAGTCAGAAGATCATACTACATTGTATATAATGACAGGTCAAACTGAAAACAGTAAATTGTCGTGCAAATAAACCACTTATAAGGCTGTCTTTCCAAATGGATGTTTTTAAGCACGAAGAAATTAAGGGAAGAATTTCTCTTTGTATTTTCTTATTGAATAATAATAATCAATTTATAATATATATACAATAACTATACAGAGAAAATGAAATAATCTAATTAGGAAATAATCTACTTAAGAAATAATATAATATTTTCCTAATACATTAAACATCATAACTTTAAGGATTTCAACATTCCCCTTTAAGTTGGGTTGTATATATTGTGCAAACCTAACTTGTTTCATAGTTCCTCAAAATTAAGACCTATTAGAGCCTTGGTCAAGATGTCGGTTAGCTGAGCTCTAGTAGGAATATATTGTAGTTGAACTTCTGAGTTTTTAATTTTTTCAGCCATGAAGTGCCGATCTATCTTTATGTGCTTTGTTCTATCATATCTTTTGCTATACATATGGCAACTTGATTGTCACACTTAACTTTTATACCTTTTTCACAATTTATCTCTCCAACTCCATCATAATTCTTCTAATCCAAATTTCTTCAAACATTGTAGAAGTTAATGCCCTGAGTTCAGCCTCAGCACTACTTTGAGAAACCACTGATTTTTTTTTTTTTTTTTTTTTGACAAGGTTACCCCATATGAATGAACAATATCCGGTGGTTGATCTTTTATCTTTCTGGCTTATTGCCCAGTCTGCATCAGAGTATACAATAATATCTTGAGCTTCACTCTTTTTGAAGCGGGTTGAGTATGAGAGAGATATTTATTCTTCCCACTAGACATTGGTATCTTCCTTTATCTGTAGGGATTCCTGCAATTCCACGTCCTAATTTCTGCTTTGAATCCATAGGTGTGTTTGCAGGCTTACATCCCAGCATACCAGTTTCTCTCAGTAGGTTCAATGTGTATTTTCTTTGAGAGATGAAGATTCTTTTTTTTTATCGAGCAATTTCTATACCAAAAAAATACTTCAAAGGACCAAGATCATTTACTTCAAATTCTTTTGCCAGATATCTCTTTATCTCAATTAATTCTCCCTCATCGTCTCCAGTCAATATTATGTCATCGACATAGACGATCGGGATAGCAATCTTCTTTCTCAGAGTATGCTTTATAAAGAGTGTGTGATCTGCCTAACATTGAGTTAATCTCAGTCTCTTTACTGACTGTGAGAATTTTCCAAACCATGTACGAAGAGATTGTTTTAGTCCGTATAATGACTTCAATATCTTGCATACTTTGCGATTGATTCGAACACCTGATGGTATCTCCATATACATTTCCTCTTTCAGAACTCCATTTAAAAAGGCATTCTTGATGTTGAGCTGATGTAGAGGCTAGTCCAAGTTTGCTGCCTGTGCGAGAAGGATTCGTACTGTATTGAGTTTAGGCACAGGTGCAAACATTTCTTGATAATCCACACCATATGACTGAATAAAGCCTCTTGCTACCAGTCGAGCTTTAAGTCTATCGACGTTGCCATCTGCTTTATACTTTATCGAGAATATCCATTTGCAATTAACAATTTTCTTTCATGGAGGGAGATCAATGATAATCCAAGTGTCATTCTTTTCAAAGACCATGATTTCTTCTTGAACAGCTTGTCTCCATCCAGGATGTTTCAAGACTTCTTGAATACTCGCGGGAATCTGAACTTCATCTACCTTCGAGATAAATGTTTGAGAGAGACCTGCATAGGAGACAAACTTATGGATAGGATGTTGAGTGCAGGTCTGAGTACCTTTTCTTAGAGCAACAGGGAGATCTAAATCTTTTGCAGTCCGTTTTTCATCTTGTTTATTTTGTTGTAACTCTCTTTCTCATGCTGTGTTAGACTTAGCAGTTATTTAGTTCGAATCAGATTCTTGGACTGGTGCAAGATATGCTAGGTCCTTGCTCTCCACCTGAGGCCTCCTGGAGTAGACCCGAATTTCCTTAGTTGCTAGTTTTGTTGAACTTTTAGTTTTTGGTCAAAAATAATTGCGATGGATTTGCTCGGGTTGCATGTGGTGGTGTTTTTGGTACTAGAGACTCTCACTCCCAAGGCTAAAATTTTACTTGGTTCTCCCCATGAATTTTGAACTTAGAGAAATATGAACTTTGTTTAGAGAAAGTGACATCCATAGTTTCAATAGTTTTCCTGATTGTAGGACACTTGTACCATTTTTTATTTGTGGAGTATCCCATGAATACACACTTGATTGCCTTTGGGTCAAGTTTAATCTTATTCTGTAGATGAATATGGACAAAGATAGAACACCAAAATGTTTACACCCAAATGTTTTGAGTACACGGGAAGACATTCTATTAAAGAGATATATTAATGTAAGGAGAGCTTCCCCCGACATATACTTAGGGACATTCATAGAGAACATAAGAGATCTTGTTACTTCTAACAAGTGATGATTTTTGCGTTCTGAGACACCATTTTGTTGAGGGGTATTGACACAAGAACTTAGTTGAACAATTCCTTATTTGTAGAGGTAATCTCCTAGGATGAGATTAAAGTATTCCTTAGCATTATCGGATTTAAGAACTTGGATTTTGGTATTGTAATATGTTTAGATCATATTGTCGAAATTATGAAATATTCTTTCAACATTTGATTTTTCTTTTATAAGGAAAACCCAAGTAAGACGAGAGTAATCATCAATAAATATCACAAACCAACGGACTCCAATTATGTTTGAAATTCTAGGGAGTCCTCAAATATCACTGTGAATAAGTGCAAAGGGCTTTGATGGAGAATAAGACACTGATGGATAAACGGATCGTGTGTGTTTGCAAGCTGACATATATCATAAGAAAATTTTTCACTTTTATTGATAAATAAATTAGGGAACACCTTTTTCAAGTACAAGAAGTTGGGATGACCCATCCGATAGTGTCATAGCATAACTTCACTATCTTTATTTATAATAAAACAAGAGACAGACTTAGAGATGGACTAACTCTTTGGAGGTATACTACTAGCAATTAGGGCAGCTTCAGATTGAGGAGTTTAGAAGAGATAAAGTCAGGAGCACATCTTAGCACTGTCAATCCTCTTCTTCAAACTCAAATCTTAAAAGACACACACAGTTGAAAAAAAATTGAGTCAAACAGCTATGTCACGAGTCAGTTTGCTAATAGATAGTAAATTGCATTCAAGATTTGCAACATAAAGCACTGATTTAGGTAAAATTTCATTCGAGAGTTGAACATATCCAATTCCATTTACTTTTGATGAAGACCCATCAGCAATGCACACTGTCAAATTAGTATTGCATGGCTTATAGTCATGAAAGGGTGATCTATCCCCTGTCATATAGTTGGAAGCTCCAGAGTCTATGATCCATTGTTTTTCTTCTATGCCTCATACCGAGTGTGCAGAAAAAATATTACATGCATACGTTTGAGGTTAGCAGCAGTCGAATGTTGAGATAGAGTATTTTTGAATAGTTGTTGGAGTATCTCTAGCTGTTTATTTGTGAAAGGTCTTTGTGCAGTTACTGATGATGGTTCTTCCACCATGTTGGTGGAGTTTGCTCGGATGTCTCTATCATAAGGTCTTCCCGTGGGTTTCGAATGTTGAGATAAAGTATTTTTGAATAGTTGTTGGATCATCTGTAGCTGTTTATTTGTGAAAGGTCTTTGTGCAGTTACTGATGATAGTTTTTCCACCATGTTGGCAGAGTTTGCTCGGTCTCTATCATAAGTTCTTCCAGTGGATTTCCAATCAGTAAGTGTCCCATGTAATTTCCAACACGTGTCCTCACTGTGACCCAATTTTTCACAATGATCACACTTATGCCTTTCTTTTCGATGTTGGCGTGGGGTTTGCTGGTGTGATCCCCAGGCAGTAAGCGCATATCCTTCTAGGGTTGAAAAAGCCTCTGAATTTACAATCATACCCCTTTTTCTACTCTCCTCACGACGGACCTCGGAGAAAGTTTCTCGCAGAATCAAAAGAGGCTTCAATCCCATCACTCGTCCCCTGACTTCGTCAAGATTTTTGTTTAGACCAAGCAAGAATTTGAACGTTCGCTTATGTTCCACAATTTGCATATACAGAGTGTTGTCGTTACTACAAGTCCACTGATGACTCTCCAATACATCGAGTTGCTATCAATAACGTACGAGGGTATTGAAGTATTAGGTTAGGGTGAGATCGTCTTGCCATAGGTCATGTAGCGAGGATTCCACAGCGAATAATTTGGACGTGTTATCATAATTGAAGTAGGTTTCTTTGACGGCTTCCTAGAGATCTTGAACAGTCTCATAAAGAAAGAAATTTTCTCAAATGTCGACTGTCATCGAATTTATGAGCTAGGACATAATGAGGTGATTCTCGGCCTTCCACTTCTTGAATTCTGGATCTTCCTTCGGTGGGATCGGCACCTCTCAGGTCAAGAAATCTTCTTTTCTTCCACCACGGATGAACATTCTTACAGATTTTGACCACCGTAAGAAATTTTGTCCATTGAGTTTATGACTTGTAATGGCTAGAGAAGATGACTCTAAACTGCCCGACGTTCCAGAATTTAGATTGAAGGCCGGATTTGAGGTGAGCGAATGTGAATTATTGTAGACGATGGAACTGTTGTGATCGGTAGCCATGGCAGTCTTGGCAATGGCGCGGCTAGAGTACGGTCTAAGGATGAGAATCGTGCTCTGATACCACGAAGAAATTAAAAGAATAATCTATCCTTGTATTTTCTTATTTAACAATGATAATCAATTTATAATATATAGACAATAACTATATAGAGAAAATAAAATAATCTAATTAGGAAATAATCTACTTATAAAATAATGTAATTAAAAAATAATCTAATACTTTCTTAATACATTAAATATCCTAACTTTATGGGATTTCAACAAAGCAGAATTACAAACAAATCAGTTCATAAGCCTAAAGTAATAAGCAGAGAGACCAATTAATAGAGAATTTTAAGCCATATTGATATTAAGCATGAGAAGCCATTCCATCAAATTTCCATAACTATGCAGAAATAACATTCTTGCTCAAGCAATTTAATATATCCTCAAAATATAAATGAATGCTCAAGCAATTTAATATATCCTCAAAATATAAATGAAATATAGGTGTTAGGCAGACACGTCAAGTCTGACTATTCATTCAACTGTTTGATGATTTGAATAACTTCTTCAGAAGATTTTTTGTTCTGTGAGATATTTATAAACATGGTAAGAGATTTAAATTGTTTACATAAAGGATACTGTAATTTCATAGAATAAATATGAGACAAAGATTATAAAATACACCGTGAAAATAGTTGAATAATGTAAATATCTTATTTTTTTCATCAGTCATCAAAAATTCGTATTAAAAGAAGTAATTGGAAAAGGGTAAGTTAGAAAAATTTTAAACCAAACAATATTCACAAAGATTTCAGGAATACCCTTTAGTTTTATACTTCTGTCGTAAAGACCGGGAAAAAGATGATTTAAAAAACTGGTCAGGTCCCTTTTCATCATGAAAATTGACTCTATTAGGAATGATCCAAATGCACCAAGTGGCGCAGATCTGTCATGGTAATTTTTGAGTTTATTTTGGTTTCATATCATCCAATCAATGCATGTATGGTGCAAGTAAAAAAACCCACTGGACCGCAGGAACTGGACAGGAAATACATGCACTATGTCAAGAAGGATAAATAAGAATTAAAAAAAAACTCTTTTTTTCCTATTTTAGTTAAAGAAGCTATTATAAAGCTTTCATGTGAATTTATCTTCTTTTATTTTCTTTTCAAGAACTCTGTGAACTCATAATCAGTGGTGAAAGATAAAGATTATACCAACCAAGTATAAAGAACACGCTCTAAGGATTTCTGGACTTGTGCTTGCTGAAAGAAAGAAACATCAGGTACCGTTCTTGGGCAATCAACAGCAATCTATTAAATATAATAGCAATTTATCAGAAACAGAAAATAACAAAATAAATACTCAACTTCAGCCAGAATTCCAACCTGGCGTAGCATGCTTATTTCTTCATCTGACCGCTCAGTATCTGGGATGTCATAACACTGAGAAACACATTCGAGATACTCCAAACGCTTTCTTCTCAGAACTCCTTCCCTTCTTTCAGAATTTGGTGGTGCGTATCCCTGTTGTCAATGCATATTGAAATTATTAAAAGCAAAAAAAAAAAAAAAACTCATTCCATACAGGAAAAACTACAAGATAAGCCATAGAATTTAAAGACTTTACTAGGTATTACAAGATAAGCCGTGAATCTCTTCAATATATTCTTACTACAAGACTCAAATCACATTAAAACAACATATATACCCTAAGGAGAAAAATTAAATTACAGAAATACCCATAGGAAATCATCACCTGAATCTCAAACGCATAACAGATCATTTATTCTTCATTAGATTTCATATCACCTAATTTCATCAGTTAGTTTTAAAGTAAAAGTTAATTCTTTACTTTCTTCATCCACGACACCTAGATTCTCCAGCTAGTTATAAACTATGAAGCACAGACCCAAACACTAGAACATCAACACGACATCTAAAACAAAGTCAGACAAATAGAGGACGCAACAAATAAATTTTGTTGAGTATGTATGTATATACGCATATTGGCAAAAGCACAAAGTTCCTGAAGAAATAATTTATTATAACCACCTTGTTTGAGGCCGGCGTCACCAAAATGAAGGTTTAGTTAGAAATGACATTACTGCCACCATATGGGTGTTATGGATTCAAAGTAATTCAAAACTTCTTGATGATATTTTTCATGATTACATAGTCTTATAAGATAAGATTCAATTAGATTATATCTCCAAATGTTTTATGTTGTGCCCTTCTTTTGTAGTTTTCCTAATTGGAAATAAAAAGCCACTTTGCGATTGAAGAGTTTCACCCTTCTTGTAGAATTTTCCCATTTTGTAATCTCTATTGTTCCTTGCAAAATAATAATTTGAAATTCCAAATCACATGGACATAGTGCTAGCAAGATTCTTTTTTGATGGCTGTTATATTACTTGAGAACTTGCTCAAGACTGTTGACTGCAAATGCTAAAAACTTGAAGAGAATTTTCCCAGCTTTCTCCTCAATATCCAATAAGATCTCCACTTCTTTTTTCATGAATAGAAATATGAATTAAAAATCCCAAGTGAATGAACTTAGTGCAGAGGAATAACAGAAAAGTACAAGGAATTCTTCAAGATTGGAGAGATTTCAGGGTTTTTCTGAGAAAAAAAAATTGATTTCAATCCTTTATTCTACAAGTTTGTAGTCTCTCCAAGTAACAGTTATGTTAGTTGCATGGCTCACTTTGACTGCAGTCAAAGTAAATATATTGAGAATTAGCAAGGGTCTCGAGCTAAGAACAGGTTAAAAAGCTACATCACTAAGTTAATACACACCATAAATAAGTAGATGGCATGGCTTACCAAGAGAAGTCTCCATATGTTTGGCCGCATGTATGGTGGAATGCCAATCCAAGCTAGCTCGCGCAACTTTTCTATGATTTCAAACTAAAAGGGTAAGTTGAATGTAATACATGTGACTTCTCTCCATCTTTTCACTAATATTTGTAACATAAATAATAAGATATGGTAATAAGAAAAGCGTATACAAAAAAAGTGAGCCTAGAAACATGCTAAAGCCCGTCATTAAACATTACTTACACACCTCCATGACTCATATGTTAAATTGACGCTAAAACTGGACATCTCCCAACAGTCATTATTTTCTACTAATCCAGAAGCTGTCACATACTTCAGTAAAAGACTCATACACAACTTGATGCCTTATGAAAGTGACAAAAAAAATTTATCACGTAGGATAATTCCAGATTACCATCAAAGCATGAATGAATCCACATTATATTGCCACATTATGAACATGCACTTAAGCCTTACATTATCTTGATCAACTTTCTGTTGCATGCTGTTGATATTTGAAGGGAAATGACCAAGACATGAACTCACCTAAAACAATTGTAGTTCCTGAAAGCACCTTTGTGAACTTTAAAACTCTTGCAGAATCCGTAGCCCTAGCACCTCGGGCAGAACTTGGAACTTCCTTGCCCACATTTTCTGTATTTGAGATCGACGGTTTTGACTTGCTCGCATTTACATTATTGTTTGTCTTGCTAATAATATCACTTTCTTCCTACATTTAAAGCAAAGGTTTTGGACTTACTAGGTTTCAAGTCATTGCATCAAACAAAAATTGCACTCAATAACTTGACAAAGGATAAGCAGTATCACCTCCCCCGACTTGTCCAAGTTACGGCTTGTCCCCGTATCATACTCAGAGAACCTCCTTTCATAACTTGGAGATAAGCTAGTCTGGGTTAATGGATCTGATCTTCTAGCCAACAATACTTTACCAGGAATGCTGCGGCCTTTAAGCAATCTATATAAAAAAGAAGGCCAGACCCAAACTTAAAACGTAAAAATTCACTATTCTTTGAAAAAAAACACAAGTAAAAGAATTTGCTGGAAGAAAATAGTGACAGAACTAAAGGAAAGAGTACATAGATGACTTATTCATATCAGACTGAATGATTGGAAACAAAAAAACTATTGCTCATATAAAATCCCAAAGGCAGAAACTAATACAACTCAAGATCATAGAAATTTATATGCTTCGAAGATTTAACTTAAAAGAAAACGAAACTAGTGGTAATATTAGAAATTCTGATAACACTTGACCCATTTCAGATTGTATTTACAGTAACTTTAGAATTTCTAGATATTGTTGCCCCGACTGGCTGGAGAAGGAAAAGGAGAAATTCCAAATATATGAATTTTTTACTTATCCTTCAAAAATATGTCTAACAATTAAGCAGAGACTAGCGAATTTTTTTTACTAGTACCAAGTGTCCTAGATAAACTTCTCCAAGAAACATTCAGGGAAAAAAAAGATCAAACAATTAGATGAATTGCAACACAACAATTTGATTTTATATTCCCCATGATTTCCGTCCACCATGATACACAAAAAGAAGTTACCCAAAAAAAAAACGCGGATCGCTCATTCCCGTAAATGTAGTCTAGTCCATCACATTCCACAAAATCCACATTTTTCTCTATGAGAATTTCGAGGTTTAAGAGATCCAAACCTAAAAATCTTAAGCAAAAGAAATAAAGATCACATAAAATTGCAAGTACACGACAATCACGCCGATGCAGAAAATCCAGGAAACTTCGTAAAAGATGACAATTCAAGAAAATGAAATGCTAACCCTTGAACATTTCGTAGAGTCTGGTTGAATCTGGAATCTAAGGCGGAGATTGCAGTTTCTTTCTTATGCTGATCTTGGTCTTTATAGCTCCTGCCACTGCTGTCCGCCATGTTAGCTCCTAAATATCATGCTTTGATTGAGCTTTCCCCTTTTCCTGTGTTTCCCAACTCTCGTAGAACCTATTTATAGCATTGTAAAAAAAAAAACACGAAAGCTTTTGTTTTAAGCATGTGAATATTTAGATTATTCATTATTTGATTATTCTCCAATTTATATTTTAATTTTATTTTTGGGTCAAAAATATTTTTTTTATTTCTTTTAATTCGCGCGTAATTTAGTCTTTACAATTTTATTTTTCTCGATCTCGTAATTTTAATTTTTCCTCTAATCTATTTTTATCGTTAAATTTAACAAAAAAATGCTACAAAATAATTTTTTAGCATTGTTATTTATCTATATTAGCTACAAAATATTTACTTAAACACTTTATTACTCGACTTATCTATAAAATCATAAATATTTAAATATTTACATAAAAATTAAAAATAAAATTATCCAAAAAATATTTTGACTTATAAAAATGTTACGTAAATAAATAATTATTACTTTATTTTTTACGTTAAGTACAAACTTCAAATCATAAAGAACAATGAGAAAATTAAAACTACTAATGTTAAATTGAAACAACTATATCATATTTAACTCTTTTATAGTTAAATGAATGGGAAATTACCACTTTCGACCTCCAAGTAACCGATTTTTTCGATTCAAACCTTTAAGTATAATATTTTACGATCCAAATATTGAAGTATTAAAAACTTAACAAAACAAACCTCGGCGGACGTCCTATCACTGTCCGTTCTCTAAGTTTGCCATAGAACGAATGGTCTCTTGAAAACAGAGTCTGTCCGGTCCTTATAACGGACGGACTCTTGTTTCAAAAGATAGTCTGTTCGAAATTTTAGCCTAGAACGAATAGTCTCTTAAAAGAACAGTCCGTCCAAGGCTAGAGAGGACGGACTCTCTTAAATAGAGTCCGTCCGTTCTTTAACTTAAGGTTAGAGAGGACGGTTATGACCGTCCAAGGCTGCGTCCGTTCTCTCAAATATATCATACCAGAGAGCATTTTCGCAGTTCGCACGAAGAAAACACTTCTCGGGATCGATTTTCTCTCCAACGTCCGGTGATTTTTTTGCACAAATTCGACCAAACTTACTTCAGGGTATGATTTTATCATTTTAAAATTATTTGGTTCGATTTTTAGGTAACAAAATTTGAGATATTTCAAATTTTTCACAGAGAGGACGGTCACCACTGTCGGACAGTGTGTCCGATCTCCACATTTTTAATCCAACCTTGTGCTCTGTTCTCCGACGATTCGGCCGAAATTGTTCCAATTTTGAATTGATTTGTTTTGATTTTGAATTGTTTGGTTTGTGTTTGAATTGTTTTGTTCAAATTTTTGAATTGTGCTGATTTTTCGAGCCCTTAATAAAATTTACAGATATTTATCGTAAATGGCTGAGAGATTGGTTGATGCAGATGAGCCTGCAAACATAAAGTGGTATATGGAGGAGCACGCTCCTATATACGATGATATTCAACCATTTGATCACTTAGAGGGTGAAGGAGAAATTCAAGTGCATTCAATATCGCAAACCTTAGACGATGAGCTTCGTGAACTGTTTAATTCAAATGATGACGAGACACAAAGTATACGAGTAAGGGCAGAAAATTTGGGTGATTTTGTTGTGCGTAGACAATATAGTTTCTTAAAGGCCATTAAAGACGAAGTACGAGATTATACTTTGCAAAAATAATTTGATATCAAATTTGTTAAAAGTGAGAAGAAGAGACTCACGACAAAATGTCAAGGAGGAGATTATAATTGGCATCTGCATACTTCAGTCATGCAAAATGCGGTGACCTTCCAAATAAAGTCCTACCGTAATGATCACAATTGTGCAAGGACACTTGATAATCGATACGCTTCGACAAAGTGGTTGGCAATGTATTATTCAGATAGGTTCAAAAGTCAACATGACTGGCCCATTCCTGATATAATCGAGATAGTGAGGAAGGAACATAAGGTGAATATTAAACCAAGTCTTGCAAGAAGAGGAAGAAGCGAAGCTAAAGAACTTAATTACGGGAGGGGCGAAGATGAGCAGATGATATTTGAAAGAATGTACGTATGTATGGCTGCTTGTGTGGCAGGTTTGTTGGAACAAGGCAGACCTATTATATGTTTAGATGGATGTCATCTGAAGGGATCCTTGTAACACCCAGCATTTTTGCCATGAAAATATTCCTTGAATTATTAAACGGGAATTTATTGCCATGTAATTTTCCCTTGGATTATTGTACGAGATTATTTTCCTATTAATATAGTGGATGTTTGTTTGGAATGTGTTAGGATGTTAGTAGAAAACCGAACCAGGGGCAACCAAAACAAGACAATTGGTTAGAAAACCAATGGAAGGGCAAAATGGAAAACCAATTAAGGTTGATGGGAGGAAACCAATGAATGATTGACACTTGGCAAACTTGTTGAAGAAGATAATGTCTTTTCTCTTCTTTTCTTCCTCCCTTCTCTTCACTGCTACGTAAAACACTTCTCTGTTTTCTCTCTTCCAGACGACTGAGACAAATTCCAAAACTTTGTTTCTCCTGTTTTCTTCTATTTCCACCAGTGAAGGTAACCCTCTAAGATAGTTAACGAGATTAGGTTAGTTACTTATTAGTTTTGTTGAGGTTTAGGGTCAATATCCGATTGTGCATGATGTAGGTTCGTGAATTGCCGAGGACATTTACACGAACAAAGCTTGCAACTTCACGAACAACAGGTAAGTTCATGGGTACAAGTTGGCCCTTAAGGCCCTACAGCATGAAGGTACTAGGTTTTGGTTCGGGTAGTTAGGTCGTAGGTTATACTATAAGCTAAACGTGTTCTGTGTGTTCTGTTTTATGTTTGTTTTCATTCTGTCGCCTGTATATGTTGAGTTTAAGCACTGTATCTGTTCATGCATACACGTTTTCTGAAAAACCATGTAAATGTTTTTCAGCACCCGATTTGAAGTTATGAAAGTTAAAAATGTGAATGTAATGTATGGTTAAATGTGGACGAGGACTGGCATCCTGTCATGTACTCCTGTTATGTCATGTTGTGGCATGTACTCCTGTTGCGCCAGCTCTTCTTCCCACTTATACCTTCCTGTCCAGTGAAACGTAATGTAATGTAACGTATTGTTCATGTATTTGAAAATGTTCATACACAGCATATGCATCACTGCATTTCATGTTCTTACTGAGCTCTAGGCTCATAGTTGAACTTCCTGTTGTAGGTATGGATCCTCCAGATGAGGACTTTGTGCCTCAAGCTGATGAGTTGATGTAATTGGCGGATCGAGCTCATGGGGATTGGTCGCTACAGTCAGACAAATATTATTCCTGTGAGGATGTATTTTCTATAGTTATGTCAAGTTCTGTACAACTTCTGAAATTTTAAAACGATGTATGAACTTTCTGGTGATGTTTTAAAACCTTTGTTTGACAGTTGTATGTATGTTTTGAAATATTCTGGAACTGTTTGGAATCTTTTCCTTTTATGTTGTGCATGGATTGTCTCTAGTTTTAGAGATATCCATGCAGTATGTTTTCCTGAATCTCTGTCATGTTGTCAAGTGTGTTTTAAACTCACCCTTTTGAATCGGGTTTTGAAGTTTGATGCTTTCTGTGTCAAAAGAAGTAAGTTGTCAAACAGAAAGTAGCCGATCGATCGCCTGGGGTAACCGATCGATCGGCGGAGTATACATTTATGTCTTTCAAGTCTTCAAGTTTTCTAAAAGAAAACAGTCATCCACGCCTTTTGTAAAAGAGTTGTTCATTTTGCTTTGTGAACAGTCGTCCACGCTTCCCTTTGAGACAGTCATCCATGCTGCCCTTTGAAAATAGTCGTTCACGCTGTTCCTTAAAACAGTAGTCCAGTTCTGCAGTTGTCCACAGTACTCGCCCGTCGAGTAATTGTTTCAAGTATTTGGCTAAATGTTAGTCGTCCATTCTGCCCGTTATTTTAAAATGTCCAAAGTCCATTATGTCTTTCAATTTTGTCGTCCATTCTGCCCGTTATTTTTAAATGTCCAAAGTCCATTCCGTCTTTCAATTTTGTCGTCCATTCTGCTGTTTATTTTAAACGTCAACGGTTTCTGTTTGTCCACAGATTCTGTCTTTGATTTTAAACGTCCACGTCTTATGTTTGTCCACAGATTCTATCTTTGATTTTAAACGTCCACGGCTTCTGTTTGTCCACATATTCTGTCTTTGATTTTAAACGTCCACGGCTTCTGTTTCTCCACAGATTCTGTCTTTGATTTTAAACGTCAACGGCTTCTATTTGTCCACAGATTCTGTCTTTGATTTTAAACGTCCACGGCTTCTGTTTGTCCACAGATTCTGTCTTTGATTTTAAACGTCCACGGCTTCTGTTTGTCCACAGATTCTGTCTTTGATTTTAAACGTCCACGGCTTCTGTTTGTCCACAGATTCTATCTTTGATTTTAAACGTCTACGTCTTCTGTTTGTCTACAGATTTTGTCTTTGATTTTAAATGTCCACGGCTTCTGTTTGTCTACAGATTCTGTCTTTGATTTTAAATGTCCACGTCTTCTGTTTGTCCACAGATTCTGTCTTTGCTTTCAAAAGTCCACGGTCACTGCCTTTTATTTTAAACGTCCACAGACTTCTGTTTTTGCCTTTGATCTTAAACGTCCACAGGCTCCTGTTGTCTACTGTTTCTGCCCTTTTATTTCAAGCGTCCACAGCTTCTATTATCCACAGTAAGTCTTCCACGGCACGACTTCCAGTTTCTGTTCCCATTTTTATTAAGTCTCCTACTGCATGTCAGACGTCCATTTCTATTTCATGATTTTTTGTTTTCACGTTTTCAGATTTAAGAGTTTTAAAAAGTCGAAGGTTTTACGTCCAAATGTCAGAATCCTGTTTAAGTCGAAGTCAAGTTCTGGTGAAAATCCCGGGAAGTGTTTTCGTTCCTCCCTGCCTTCTGTCTTCCTGTTTTCTTCTGCCAATTGTTCATGTAACCTAATTTTAGTTCCCTCTCTGTAAGTTCTCTGTGTAATGTTTTAAAAGTTCAAAAAAAAATATGTGTCACGTTTTAAAATGTCCAGAGTGATGGCTCTTCGACCCCGATTGGGTCAGGGGTCGTCACAATCCTGCCCTGGCCAATTACTCACGGCCGTAAGTATTGATGGCAACAATGGCGTATATCCGATTGTCGTTGCCAACATGGAGACGGAATGCAAGGACTCGTGGCTGTGGTTTTTGGAGTTATTGTAGGACGATTTAGGCATTGACCTTGGACGAGGATGGACATTTGTGTCGGATCAACAAAAGGTATATATTATTATTGTTTTATATTGTTATATTGTTGTAGTTAGAATGCAAAGACTAACTGTCATTATATTGTTTTATACTGAGTTTGTTTTTTTATAAAATTTTAGGGGTTGTTGGCTGCTGTGGACGACACATTTGGTTTAGCCGAACACCATTTTTGCCGAAGACATATGTATGCAAACTTCAAAGGACGATTTCGGGGCTTAGCGTATAGAGATGCTATGTGGAATGCAGCTAGGACAACCACAAGAGAATATTTTGAGATAGCAATGAGAAAAGTGCATGAGCTAAACCCAGATGCTCATGCATGGCTTCGACGTACGCCCCCTAGCAGTTGGGCTACTCATGCATTTTCGCTAATTCCCAAGTGCGACTTTGGCTTAAACAATTTATGCGAGTGTAACGACCCTAATTCTTTACCCTTAAATCCCCGTGAAAATTTTTCTTTTTAAACATTCTCAAGTGAACCCCTCTTCGTTTAATCGTTAAATTAAAGTATACCCGTTGAACCATATTTAAAAGAAAATTATTTAAATAAAACCTTGAAAAATAAAAGAGGAATCGGCCAATAGAACAGAGGGCAAAAAGTGTGACAGCCCAAATCCGAACCCGATCGGGGTCCGAGATCGGAGCCATCACTCCGGGACAATGGACAGAAAACGGTGACTAGTTTTTTTTTTAACATAAACAGAGCAGACAGCGTTACTGGAACAACTTATGAAAGCCAACTGAACTTTTAAAACTTTAACGGAAAACAGAATCGAATGACAGTAAACATGCACCATCATCGCAAACCCTATAAACGCAACTTTACAGAGAGGGAGAAACTACAGTGAGTAACAGAAAACACTTACAGGGAGAGAGAGAGAGTTCTCGGGTATAGAAATTTAAAACAGGTTTCAATAATGGATAATAGAATAGAAATTAGCATAAGGCTGGCGGAGGAGGAAACAGGAAACATTGGCGGAAGACTTAGGCGAATAACCGACGGAAGACTTAGTTTAAAGGAGCAGCGGAAGACTTTGAATGACGTAAGCCGGAAGATGTAAATGCAAAGACAGAAGCGGAGATGATGTCAGGCGGAAGATTAGAGCTATCGGTGGATTCAGATACGACAAAAGACAAACAGTATTCAGCGGAAGAGGCTGAGTAAAACTGGGCAGAAGAGGTGGTGACGTCAGCCGGAAGATGGGTGACGTCAGGCGGAAGACACAGACAGTAACTGAGATCGGATCAGGAGACGACGTCAGCCGGAAGATGGATGACGTCAACCGGAAGATATAAGCATTATACTGGCGGAAAAACTGGGATGACATCAGCCGGAAGACATATTTACACTGAGCGGATGACTTGGGTGACGTCAGCCGGAAGACGGAGTTTTAAACTGGGCGGAAGACTTATGCTGACATCAGCCGGAAGACATAAATACACTGGGCGGATGACTTATGCTGACATCAGCCGGAAGACATAAATACACTGGGCGGATGACTTATGCTGACATCAGCCGGAAGACATAAATACACTAGGCGGATGACTTATGCTGACATCAGCCGGAAGACATAAATACACTGGGCGGATGACTTTGATGACGTCAGCCGGAAGACATAAATTTTAAAGGCAAAATTTACAACTTTTACAGGGGGACATACGGGCAGGGAGCATCAACCAGAAGACATAAGGGTTTCAGACCTTCAAACCCGATTCTAAACAAGGTTGTGGAACATACTTTGCAATTGACAGATTCAAAGAAACGGACTGCATGGATAGTTCCAAACTAGAAGCCATCCATGCATAAACTAATAAAAGGAAATCCCAGCAGTTTCAGAATAATTTCAATACATTCCAAGACATAATTACAACTGTCAAATACAGAGGTTTTAGAATACACCAACAAAACCTATACATAAATCAGATTTCTAACAAAAATCCAGACAGAGTTTTGAAACAAAACACCAGAGTTCAGTAAAACCTACAGACGTAAACTTTACTTAAAAACTAAAACCTCAGAGCAGAAACATGTCTGACTGCAACAACCACCCTGTGAGCTCGATCCACCATTTACATCAGATCATCATTTTGAGGAACAGGGTCCTCGGTTTCAAACTCAGTACCTACATCAGGGAGTTCACCTATGAGTCTAAAACTCAGTAAGGACATAATCAGAATGCAGTGGTGCATATGCAATGCATGAACTTTCAGAAATTCAGTGACAGAACAGAACATTACATTACAGTGGCAGAAGAATTAAGTGGGGCTTATAGGGGAGCTGGTTCAGTAGGTGCACTATCAGGCACGACAGTTTTCAGATTCCCAGGGAGGGATAAAACCAGAGGGTCCTTGCCAGGGACAATATTTTCAGATTCCCAGGGAGGGATAATACCAGAGGGGCCAGTCCCCGTCCCACACTTAACCTGGTACATTTCAGTCGGATTTTATCTTATTAATTTCAAACAGTGTACAGAAATCGATTTTTGCATGAATTTTCAGGAAAACAGTGCATGCATGAACGGTGCCTGAACTTTAACTGGCAGATAACAGAATAAAACAATAGACAGCAGAAGATAAATCAGAGCCAGACATTTCAGAACATAACTCTAACTCTTCTACCCAAAACAACCCGATAGAACAGAAAACCTAGTACCTCCTTGATGTACGGCCTTAAGGGCCGGATCTATGCTTATGAACTTACCTGTTTGTTGCAGTGTAGAATGCTCGAATGTCTCGGAAGTGCACAGATCTGTAACAAGCACATAGAGAAATAAACAATGCTGTAAATGCTAACAAATAAGTTAGAAGAATTTGCTCCAAACTCATTCAAACTCTTAGAAAACAAACTGGTGTGTTTTCATCCAAGAACAGTGAGTTTTCTCCAAATACCATAACCCTAAACTTCGGTAAAAACCCACATTAAACTTGTCCAAATTTGTTAGCATGAGTAGATGCTTACCTTTGACAGAAAACAGAAGGAAATCCAAGAAGATCGAAGGTGCTTCGATGGTTGCTTGTCGTCTGGGAGAGAGAATGCCGAGAAGAGGAAGAGAGAGCAAAGAAGTGAAATGAAGAAGGTTTCACGTAGGGGGAGAACTTAACTTCTTCAACAAGCGGCCACATGTCAATCATCCATTTGATTTCTCCCACCAACCTTAATTTCTTCCTAATTTGCCCTTCCATTGGTTTTTAACTAAATTGACTTGTTTTGGTTAGTTGGTCATTAGTTTGGCCCTTACTTAAACATTCCATCATTTCAACCAAAATATACATTGTATTTAAATAATTTAAATACAATACGGGGAAACCATTACGTGGCAAAAATGCCGGGTGTTACATTCCACCCACCTTAACAGAAATTTTGTCCTCAAAATTTGCCTAAGCAAAGAGGTCTGGATATTGTGCTCCAACATCCTCTTGTCTTTCCCATGTGGCCTCCTCCACATTGTGGTTGCGCCATAACACTTTTACCAGTGGAACCACCTTGTTTCGCAATACTTTGAGCGACATATCCAATATCTGTATGGGCCTTTCTTCATACGTCAGTGTCGGCATGATATCAAAGTCCACATGCACCACGATTTGCGTTGGATCTCGTACACATTTTCTCAGCATCGAAACATAGAAGACATTGTGGACCCCATCCATCGAGGCTGTCAACTGTAGTTTATAAGCCATGTTTCCCACACGCTTCAGGATGGGAAAAGGGCCAATGAACCGTGGGCTGAGCTTTCCTTTCCTACCGAATCTCATCACGCCCTTAAAATGCGACACCTTCAGGAATACCTCATCGCCCTCAGCGAACTCTAAGTCTCTTCTTCTATTATCCGCATAACTCTTCTGTCGACTCTGAGCAATTTTTATTCGTTGTTTGATAGCAGCTATCACCTCGGACATCTGCTGTAATATCTCAGGGCCGATAAGCTTGGTTTCTCCGACCTCATCCCAACACAATGAGGATGTACACTTTCTGCCGTAGAGGGCTTCATATGGAGCCATACCAATTGTAGCCTGATAGCTATTGTTGTAGGCAAACTCCACGAGTAGCAAGTATCTACTCCAAGGAGCATGAAATTCCAGCACGCACGACCTTAGCATATCTTCCAGTGTCTGAATCGTTCTGTCAGATTGTCCATCCGTCTGTGGATGAAACGCAGTGCTGAAGTCCAATCTAGTGCCCAAGGAGCTTTGCAAACTTTTCCAAAACCTGGAAGTGAATCTAGGATCCCGGTCCGAAACAATTGACACCGGAATACCATGCAACTTGACAATCTCACCAATATATAGCTCAGCATACTGATCCATGGAGAATGTCGTCTTCACAGGTAGAAAATGGGCCGACTTCGTCAATCTGTCCACTATGACCCATATACTATTGTGGCCTTTAGCTGTTCTTGGAAGGCCAACAACAAAGTCCATTGTGATATTCTCCCACTTCCATTAGGGGATCGGAAGAGGCTGAAGCGTTCCACTTGGTCGTTGATGTTCAGCTTTGACCTGTTGACATATCATGCAAGACTCCACGTATTTGGCCACTTCATTCTTCATATTCGGCCACCAGAAATGAAGTTTCAAATCCTGATACATCTTCATGCTTCCAGGATGTACAGAGAAAGAAGATGAATGGGCTTCCGACAAGATGTGCTTCCGTAGCTCTTCGTCTTTTGGAACATACCATCTGTTTCTGAACTTCAGAATTCCATCTCCCGAATAACTGAAATCGGAAGAAGCCATTGGCACCTTGCTCACCATATCAGCCATTGGGCTTCCTTAATTCGGTCCAGGACGGAGGGCCGTAGTGTTAAGTCTGCTAGTATGGCCGATAGCCCAGAAACTACCTCCATATCGAACTTCTGTATCTCCGTCCTCAAAGGCATTGATACGGTCGACATAGCTGGTTGTACAATAGCTGGCATCCTGCTCAGTGCATCGGCCACCACATTAGCTTTACCCGGGTAGTATTTAATCTCAATATCGTAGTCTTTTACAAATTCTAACCACCGCCTCTGTCTCATATTCAACTCTTTCTGAGTAAAGAGGTACTTCAAACTCTTGTGGTCAGAAAACACCTCACATGACTGTCCATATAGGTGGTGTCTCCATACCTTCAGCGCAAATACAACTGCCGCTAACTCAAGGTCATGAGTAGGGTAGTTTTCTTCATGGCTCTTCAATTGTCAGGACGCGTATGCTACCACTTTCCCTTCTTGCATCAATACGCATCCCAAGCCAATTTTTGACGCATCACAATATACGCTGAACTTGCCGTCTTCAACTGGCAATACTAACAGAGGAGCAGTGGTCAATTTCTTCTTAAGTGTCTGAAAGCTCACCTCACATGTTTCAGACCACCTGAACTTGATGTCCTTCCTTGTTAAGCTGGTCATAGGTTTTGCTATCATGGAAAATCCCTTGATGAATTTCCTGTAATAACCAGCTAGTCCGATAAAGCTTCGTACTTCGCTGGCATTCTTTGGTTTTGGCCAATCTTTCACGGCCTGAATCTTAGCCGGATCTACCGAAACCCCCTCTGCAGACACCACGTGGCCTAGGAAATTAATCTTGTTCAACCAGAATTCACACTTTGATAGCTTGGCAAACAATTGATGTTATTTTAGAGTTGACAGCACAATAGCCAAGTGCTCTTTATGCTCTTCTTCAGTCCGAGAATAAACCAGGATGTCGTCGATGAAGACGATTACAAATTTATCCAGATAGTCCTGGAATATCCTGTTCATCAAGTCCATAAATGCTGTCGGGGCATTAATTAACCCGAACGATATCACCAAGAACTCGTAATGCCCGTATCGAGTCCTGAACGCGGTCTTTGGAATATCATCAGCTCTGACCTTCAACTGGTAATAACCGGAGCGCAAGTCAATCTTAAAAAATACCCGAGCCCCTTGTAGCTGATCAAACAAATCGTCGATCCTTGGCAACGGGTACTTATTTCTGATAGTCAACTTGTTCAGCTCACGGTAGTCAATACACATCCGTAGGGACCCATCCTTCTTTTTAACAAACAAGACGAGAGCACCCCACGGAGAGAAACTAGGGCGTACAAAACCCTTGTCCACTAACTCTTTCAGCTGAGTCTTCAATTCCTTCAGCTCGATTGGTGCCATACTGTACGGATTCTTCGATACTGGTTCCGCACCTGGGTATACGTCAATTTCAAACTCGATTTCGCGATCAGGTGGCAACCCCGGTAAGTCATCTAAGAAAACCTCAGGAAAGTTTCGGACTACGGGAATATTTTGAAGTTCCACCTCACATTGCCTTCGTACGTCTATTACATGGGCCAGAAATCCAATGCACCCTGACTTCATCAGCCGTTGAGCTTTTAAGGAAGATATAACAGGCATACGGTGTTTCTTCGGTACCGCCTGATAAGAGAATTCTACTTCATTCGGGCGTTTAAACGACACTAGCCCAGACCTACAGTCGATGGTGGCATGATGTCTAAACAACCAGTCTATCCCCAGAATGACATCGTACCATTTCATACCAATAACGATAAGGTTGGCGTACAACTTCTGGTTTCCTACTGACACTATATCACCCCTTACAACCTGCTCGGAGTGCATAAACTCTCAGGACGGTAGCATGATGCTATAGGGCTGATCTGATGACGTGCAATTAACCTTCTGTCTAATACGAAGTCCATGGCCACAAACGAATGTGTGGCCCCCGTGTCCCATAAAGTATAAGCAGGTACCTCATACACCAAAATTGTACCTGTGATTGCTGTGTGCAGATCAGCATCATCAACATCTTCTATCATTGCAAAAACTCTGGGTACGGCTTGACGTGTTCTGGTGTCGGGCATTGGGCAATCCCGAACAAGATGGCCTACTTTGCCGCATCGGAAACATTGGCCTGTAGCAAGCCTGCATTCTCCTTTGTAAGGCTTCTGACACCGCGGGCATACTAGAGGTTGAGGAGCCCCCATTGATCTCTTGCCCTTATCTTGATACAGGACAGTCTCATTGGGCCTCTTAATGCCCCTGTTTTGCTGCTGTTGGGGTTGAAAATTCTGGCCTCTTTGCTGTTGCTGTTGTTGTTGTTGAGAAACATTTCTAATGATCCCTCTTGGTGGATCTCTCTGTCTCTGGAACTTCATTTCTAAGGCCTCTAACTGATAAGCCTTGGCCACCACTTTCACATATGGTGCCTCATCAAAACCTCCAGTTGTGATCCCTCGCAGAAGGTCCATCTTTAAACCTTGAATAAACTGGTGCACCTTGTTCTCATAAGTGGCCACCATGTGTGTTGCATATCGGGATAATGACTCAAATTTCTGAACATATTCGGCCACGGACCCATACTGTCGCAGCCGAGAGAATTCAAGCAACTTTTCCTTCCTCACTCCCTGGTCAAAGTACTTCTCGTAGAAGATCTTCGTGAATCCTTCCCAGCTTAATGCCACTGTAGTTGACTGCACTGTGTCCCACCAAAATCCCGCACTTTCGGTGAGATAGAACGTGGCGCAAATAACCTTCTTGTTGTCTTCTACTTCTGCATATCCAAACATTTTCTCCATTGTTCGAATCTAGGTTTCAGCACGGGTCAGGTCTGTAGACAGTCCATCGAATGAAGGCGGCTGGAGTCGCCGGAACCTATCTCCACTGTTGTAACGTGAGGCATTAGTATGATTGTTGTTTCCGTGGTTATTGTTTCTATCATCTTCTCTGGCCATCATGCGTTCAACCATGCGTGACTGTGCACCCACCAGTTCTGTTAGTCGGTCAATGGCGCGAGAGCTTTCGCTTGACTCTTCCTGATGTCCTCTCACCATTTCTAAGAAATCCTATAAATAGAATAACCTAACTTAATAAGCAGAACTTTTACAGGAATTTTTTTTTTTAAACACTTACAGTTGGTGGAGCGATCTCACGTGTCGGGTTGCGCAGTCAGACATTTCACAGAATCGGTTTTAAAACCTTGTCTCTCTGATTCCACAACTGTGACAGCCCAAATCCGAACCCGATCGGGGTCCGAGATCGGAGCCATCACTCCGGGACAGTGGACGGAAAACGGTGACTAGTTTTTTTTTTAACATAAACAGAGCAGACAGCGTTACTGGAACAACTTATGAAAGCCAACTGAACTTTTAAAACTTTAACGGAAAACAGAATCGAATGACAGTAAACATGCACCATCATCGCAAACCCTATAAACGCAACTTTACAGAGAGGGAGAAACTACAGTGAGTAACAGAAAACACTTACAGGGAGAGAGAGAGAGTTCTCGGGTATAGAAATTTAAAACAGGTTTCAATAATGGATAACAGAACAGAAATTATCATAAGGCTGGCGGAGGAGGAAACAGGAAACATTGGCGGAAGACTTAGGCGAATAACCGACGGAAGACTTAGTTTAAAGGAGCAGCGGAAGACTTTGAATGACGTAAGCCGGAAGATGTAAATGCAAAGACAGAAGCGGAGATGACGTCAGGCGGAAGATTAGAGCTATCGGTGGATTCAGATACGACAAAAGACAAACAGTATTCAGCGGAAGAGGCTGAGTAAAACTGGGCAGAAGAGGTGGTGACGTCAGCCGGAAGATGGGTGACGTCAGGCGGAAGACACAGACAGTAACTGAGATCGGATCAGGAGACGACGTCAGCCGGAAGATGGATGACGTCAACCGGAAGATATAAGCATTATACTGGCGGAAAAACTGGGATGACGTCAGCCGGAAGACATATTTACACTGAGCGGATGACTTGGGTGACGTCAGCCGGAAGACGGAGTTTTAAACTGGGCGGAAGACTTATGCTGACATCAGTCGGAGGACATAAATACACTGGGCGGATGACTTATGCTGACATCAGCCGGAAGACATAAATACACTGGGTGGATGACTTATGCTGACATCAGCCGGAAGACATAAATACACTGGGCGGATGACTTATGCTGACATCAGCCGGAAGACATAAATACACTGGGCGGATGACTTTGATGACGTCAGCCGGAAGACATAAATTTTAAAGGCAAAATTTACAACTTTTACAGGGGGACATACGGGCAGGGAGCATCAACCAGAAGACATAAGGGTTTCAGACCTTCAAACCCGATTCTAAACAAGGTTGTGGAACATACTTTGCAATTGACAGATTCAAAGAAACAGACTGCATGGATAGTTCCAAACTAGAAGCCATCCATGCATAAACTAATAAAAGGAAATCCCAGCAGTTTCAGAATAATTTCAATACATTCCAAGACATAATTACAACTGTCAAATACAGAGGTTTTAGAATACACCAACAAAACCTATACATAAATCAGATTTCTAACAAAAATCCAGACAGAGTTTTGAAACAAAACACCAGAGTTCAGTAAAACCTACAGACGTAAACTTTACTTAAAAACTGAAACCTCAGAGCAGAAACATGTCTGCTTGCACCAACCACCCTGTGAGCTCGATCCACCATTTACATCAGATCATCATTTTGAGGAACAGGGTCCTCGGTTTCAAACTCAGTACCTACATCAGGGAGTTCACCTATGAGTCTAAAACTCAGTAAGGACATAATCAGAATGCAGTGGTGCATATGCAATGCATGAACTTTCAGAAATTCAGTGACAGAACAGAACATTACATTACAGTGGCAGAAGAATTAAGTGGGGCTTATAGGGGAGCTCGTTCAGTAGGTGCACTATCAGGCACGGCAGTTTTCAGATTCCCAGGGAGGGATAAAACCAGAGGGTCCTTGCCAAGGACAATATTTTCAGATTCCCAGGGAGAGATAAAACCAGAGGGGCCAGTCCCCGTCCCACACTTAACCTGGTACATTTCAGTCGGATTTTATCTTATTAATTTCAAACAGTGTACAGAAATCGGTTTTTGCATGAATTTTCAGGAAAACAATGCATGCATGAACGGTGCCTGAACTTTAACTGGCAGATAACAGAATAAAACAATAGACAACAGAAGATAAATCAGAGCCAGACATTTCAGAACATAACTCTAACTCTTCTACCCAAAACAACCCGACAGAACAGAAAACCTAGTACCTCATTGATGTAGGGCCTTAAGGGCCGGATCTATGCTTATGAACTTACCTGTTTGTTGCAGTGTAGAATGCTCGAATGTCTCGGAAGTGCACAGATCTGTAACAAGCACATAGAGAAATAAACAAAGCTGCAAATGCTAAAAAATAAGTTAGAAGAATTTGCTCCAAACTCATTCAAACTCGTAGAAAACAAACTGGTGTGTTTTCATCCAAGAACAGTGAGTTTTCTCCAAATACCATAACCCTAAACTTCGGTAAAAACCCACATTAAACTTGTCCAAACTTGTTAGCATGAGTTGATGCTTACCTTTGACAGAAAACAGAAGGAAATCCAAGAAGATCGAAGGTGCTTCGATGGTTGCTTGTCGTCTGGGAGAGAGAATGCCGAGAAGAGGAAGAGAGAGCAGAGAAGTGAAATGAAGAAGGTTTCACGTAGGGGGGAGAACTTAACTTCTTCAACAAGCTGCCACATGTCAATCATCCATTTGATTTCTCCCACCAACCTTAATTTCTTCCTAATTTGTCATTCCATTGGTTTTTAACTAAATTGACTTGTTTTGGTTAGTTGGTCATTAGTTTGGCCCTCTCTTAAACATTCCATCATTTCAACCAAAATATACATTGTATTTAAATAATTTAAATACAATACGGGGAAACCATTACGTGGCAAAAATGCCGGGTGTTACAAAAAGGGCCCAAGCCCAAAATTTTTCCTGTTCACATCGACCGATCACTTCTGCCAAGCTACATCCACCGCTCAGACCACGTGTTACCCACGTGACTTCATTAACTCGGCAAATGACATCCACCGCTCGACGCTTCTATCGCTAACATCCACCGCTCAACAGTAACTTAACACATCTACCAATTGACTTTGACCAAGCAACATCCACTGCTGATCACATCCTCCGCTCAACACTTCTATCGCTCACATCCACCGCTCAACAGTAACCTAACACCTCTACCGATTGACTTTGACCAAGCAACATCCACCGTTCAACACTTCTATCGCTCACATTCACTGCTCAACAGTAAACTAACACCTCTACCGATTGACTTTAACCAGGCAACATCCACCGCTGATCACATCCACCGCTCAACACTTCTATCGCTCATATCCACCGGTGACGTCAGCCGGATAACTTATTCACCCAGCATCCACCGATCCATAACACTCAATCGAAACCCATACAATTTCCCCTGTACCTACACATCATTCACCCAGAAATTTCTAGAAACATTAAACACCAAAATCCATTACCATTTCATCAATTAACCCTTTCCTTATCCTAATAACACTTCAAATTTCATCCTCAAAATATTCATCAATAATTCAACTAAATTACACATCCAAAAACCGAACATCCAACTTAAAATAATCAAATCAACAATTTATAACCTATCCGGATACCAAGCTTCCTAAAATGTATCTCTATACATTTCGTTCTATATTTCTACCCGTCAGCCCATAATAGCCCAAAAACCACTAAATATATAACCTATGCTCCCACGGGTCAAGTTCGCACCGACTGCGCAGCGCACTCTCACAGGCATTCCTCTTCAACCAGCTCATCCATTTAGCGGAGAAACGTCTTCTTCACCCATTTCGAGTTCACCTACACAATAAAGACACTCTATAAGCTAAAAGCTCAGTAAGTTCCATAAATGCCAATGCATGAACATGTATATGCAATTTTTGTTAATTCAGTCCATTCATTTCATTTATCAGTTCGTGTTAGTCGTCACATTTCAGTCGTCTCAGTCGTCTCATTTCAGTCATCTTAGTTGTCTCATTTCAGTCGTCTTAGTCGTCTCATTTCAGTCATCTCATTTCATTCGTCTATTTAAGTCATCGCATTTCATTTTCTTTCGTGAAAACCATGCATAAATCTATTTTTCATGACATTTCTAAAATGATGATGCATGACAATAAAAGTATAACATAAACATACAACGTGCGTACCATCAAAACAATACAAACCTAACCTACAAAACAACTAACCCTAAACTACCCAACCAAAGCATATAAACATAAATATCACCAAACAATCCTCAACATCAAAACTCGACTTATGGTGTAGGCCAATCGGCCACAGTAAGTCACGAGAACTTACTTGTCGTCCTTAGAAAACTGAGCTCTCCGTCCACGAGCGTTGTTCACCTAAGCTAATCCACATAACCGTTATTAAAACCGAGCCTAAACTATCAAATTCTAACATTCATCAATAAATCGACTAACTATGTTCACTAACCAACAATACATCCATTAGAGGCGTGGTCACAGTAAACCTATCGATTTCAAACCTTAATCTACGTTTTTTAACAAAACCTAACTAAAGTTTCAACTGTTTCCTAGCCCTAAACGGGAAACTAGATCATCCAAACACTAGAAGCTTACCTAGAATGTCGATTGCTGAAGAAAACGTGAAGGAGCCGCCGGGGTTTGGAGGAACTTTGGCCAGCGCTTGCAGGAAATCGCCGTGGGGAGAAGAAATCGCCCCAAAGCTCACTGGAGCTTCTCCTTCGCGAAAATAGAAGATGAGTGGGGAAGGGAGTGTTTTTAGTATTTTATAAAACTTAACTTGGTAATTACTGTTTTGCCCTCACTTGATTTTCTATTATTTCATTATCTGTTTCGTTATTTTTGTCTATCTAATTGTTTTCTCCAAATATCCTTATTTCACCAATAATTCCGATTTACTTCTAGGGCTCTAATAAAACTCTCCGTTCGTAAAACGGACTAAATTTCGTATATTTACACAATTGCCATCACATAGAGGGATTTCTAAAGTCCCGTAAAGCCGGGTGTTATAATGAGTCTTTCAATTCAGCTATATTGCCGGCCAGGGACAAATCGATCCTGACCATGTTCGAGATGATTCGAAAGACCATGATAACTCGAATTGTAAAAAAATACGAAGAGATGCTCATGTCAGACGATGTCCTATGTCCTAAGATTATGTAAAAGCTAGAGAATCTCAAAGAGACAGTTCACGGTTGGAGTGCTGAGTTAGCGAGAGATGCACGGTTTGAGATCAGCAACGACAACGAACAATTTGTCGTTGATCTGAATGAAGGCGTGCGCGCATGTCGGAGGTGGGAGCTTACTGGTATCTCATTTGTTTATGTCATTCCATGCTTTTATTTTATGAGGGAGCCGGTGGAAAATTTCGTTCATATATACTATCATCAGGATACATATTTGGAGATGTACTCACGTTTCATTCGTCCCGTTAATGGCCAACAAACGGACTAAATTTCTTATATTTACGCAATTGCCATCACATAGAGGGATTTCTAAAGTCCCGTAAAGCCGAGTGTTACAGTGAGTCTTTCAATTCAGCTATATTGTCGGCCAGGTACAAACCGTTCCTGACCATGTTCGAGATGATTCGAAAGACCATGATAACTCGAATTGTAAAAAAATACGAAGAGATGCTCATATCAGACGATGTACTGTGTCCTAAGATTATGTAAAAGCTAGAGAATCTCAAAGAGACAGCTCACGGTTGGAGTGCTGAGTTAGCAAGAGATGCACAGTTTGAGATCAGCAACGACAACGGACAATTTGTCATTGATCTGACCATGTGTTTATGTCATTCCATGCTTTTATTTTATGAGGGAGCCGGTGGAAAATTTCGTTCATATATACTATCATCAGGATACATATTTGGAGATGTACTCACGTTTCATTCGTCCCGTTAATGGCCAACAAACGGACTAAATTTCTTATATTTATGCAATTGCCATCACATAGAGGGATTTCTAAAGTCCCGTAAAGCCGAGTGTTACAGTGAGTCTTTCAATTCAGCTATATTGTCGGCCAGGGACAAATCGATCCTGACCATGTTCGAGATGATTCGAAAGACCATGATAACTCGAATTGTAAAAAAATACGAAGAGATGCTCATATCAGACGATGTACTGTGTCCTAAGATTATGTAAAAGCTAGAGAATCTCAAAGAGACAGCTCACGGTTGGAGTGCTGAGTTAGCAAGAGATGCACAGTTTGAGATCAGCAACGACAACGAACAATTTGTCGTTGATCTGAATGAAGGCGTGCTCGCATGTCGGAGGTGGGAGCACTAATTATATTTACGCAATTGCCATCACATAGAGGGATTTCTAAAGTCCCGTAAAGCCGAGTGTTACAGTGAGTCTTTCAATTCAGCTATATTGTCGGCCAGGTACAAACCGTTCCTGACCATGTTCGAGATGATTCGAAAGACCATGATAACTCGAATTGTAAAAAAATACGAAGAGATGCTCATATCAGACGATGTACTGTGTCCTAAGATTATGTAAAAGCTAGAGAATCTCAAAGAGACAGCTCACGGTTGGAGTGCTGAGTTAGCAAGAGATGCACAGTTTGAGATCAGCAACGACAACGGACAATTTGTCATTGATCTGAATGAAGGCGTGCTCGCATGTCGGAGGTGGGAGCTTACTGGTATCCCATGTGTTTATGTCATTCCATGCTTTTATTTTATGAGGGAGCCGGTGAAAAATTTCGTTCATATATACTATCATCGGGATACATATTTGGAGATGTATTCACACTTCATTCGTCCCGTTAATGGCCAACAAAAGGACTAAATTTCTTATATTTATGCAATTGCCATCACATAGAGGGATTTCTAAAGTCCCGTAAAGCCGGGTGTTACAGTGAATCTTTCAATTCAGCTATATTGTCGGCCAGGGACAAACCGATCCTGACCATGTTCGAGATGATTCGAAAGACCATGATTGTAACACCCGGCATTTTGCCATGTAATAGTTTTTCCGGATCATTTAAACGGGATTAATATTATATTAATACAAAGGAATGTTTTGGTTGAATTGTTGGAATAATTAGTGGAGAATTAAACTAATGTGTAACTAAAACCAAATCACTAAGTTTGAAATGCATGGAAGGGCAAATTGGGGAGAGATTAAGGTTGGTGGGAGTAAGCCAATGGATGATTGCCAAGTGGCAACTTGTTGAGGAAGCTAAGTTCATCCTCCTACGTGAATGTCCATTCACTTCTCTGCTTCCTCCCATCTCTCTCGGCTTTCTCTCTTCCTGGCGATTTAAAACAAAACTTCCACACTTTGTTTCTCCAGCATTTCTCCGTTTTCTTCAGCAAAAGGTAAGCATCTACTGATGCTAGCAAGTTTGGACAAGTATAATGTGAGTTTTTACCGAAGTTTAGGGTTATAGTTTTTAGAGAAAAACCCACTGTTCTTGGATGAAAACACACTGGTTTGTTTTCTAAGGGGTTTGAGTGAATTTGGAACAAATTCATCTAACTTATTTGTTAGCATTTGCAGCTATTTAATACCTATTCATGCATACTACAGGTCCGAGTATCCTAGGGACATTCGAGCATCTGACACCGCAGCAAACAAGTAAGTTCATGACCGTAGGTTGGCCCTTAAGGCCCTACATCACAGAGGTACTAGGGTCCCAGTTCTGTCGGGTAGTTTTGGGTAGAAATGTTATAGCTTCTGTTCAATTTGTGTTTTGTATTGTCTGTTCAGCTTATGTCCCGAGTTGTCTGTTTTCTGCCTCACAATATGCCCTGTTATTTCTGATGTCTGTTGTTATAGGTTCAGGCACTGAGAATGTCATGCATACACGTTTTACTGAAAATCCATGCAAAACTGACTTCTGTACACTGTTTGAAATTAATAAGATAAAATCCGACTGAAATGTATCAGGTTAAGTGTGGGACGGGGACTGGCCCCTCTGGTTTTATCCCTCCCTGGGAATCTGAAAATAATGTCCCTGGCAAGGACCCTTTGGTTTTATCCCTCCTTGGGAATCTGAAAACTGCCGTGCCTGATAGTGCACCCACTGAACCAGTTCCCCTATAAGCCCCACTTAATTCTTCTGCCACTGAAATGTAAAGTTCTGTTCTGTCACTGTATTCTGAAAACTGCATGCATAGCATTTTACATCACTGCATACTGATTTATGTTTTTATTGAGTTTTAGACTCATAGGTGAACTCTCTGATGTAGGTACTGAACCCGAATCTGAGGACTGTGTGCCTCAATCTGATGATCTGACGTAGTTGATGGCTCGAGCTCTCGGGGTAGTTGCTGCAGTTAGACAAATTCTGACCCGAGGTTTAAGTTTTCTGGAAGATTCTGGTTTTTGTTGTGAGAACTTCTGTTTTGGAAAATTCTGTAATCACATGTTAAATTCTGTACTGTCTCTGAAACTCTGAAACAATGCATAGCTTTTGTGTCAATGTTTAAAACCACTGTATTTGACAGTTAAGTTTGTATTCTAGAGTATTCTGGGATTTGTTTGGAATATTTCTGTTAAGTTCATGCATGGATGGTCTCGAATTTTAGAGCTATCCATGCAGTTTGTTTTCTTGAAATCTGTCATTTGTAATGAAGGTCTGAAACCTGTATGCCTTCTGTTGTGCTCGAGAACCATGTTTTGAGTTGGTTTGAGAATCTGAGATTGTTATGTTTTCTGTTTTTCTGCTCTCTGTTGGTATGTCTTTCTGTTAAAGAGTTGTCAAATTCTGCCTTGAAAACTTAGTCATCCGCCCCAGTCAAAGTCAATTCTGTCATCCGCCCCAGTTATATGCCTAAATCTTCGGCCCAGTTTAAAACTCTGTCTTCCGGCTGACGTCATCCAAGTCATCCGCCTAGTGTATTGTCGTCTCAGCATAAGTCTTCCGCCCAGTTTAAAACTCTGTCTTCCGGCTGACGTCAGCATAAGTCTTCCGCCCAGTTTAAAACTCTGTCTTCCGGCTGACGTCAGCATAAGTCTTCCGCCCAGTTTAAAACTCTGTCTTCCGGCTGACGTCAGCATAAGTCTTCCGCCCAGTTTAAAACTCTGTCTTCCGGCTGACGTCATCCAAGTCATCCGCACAGTGTATTTGTCTTCCGGCTGACGTCAGCATAAGTCTTCCGCCCAGTTTAAAACTCTGTCTTCCGGCTGACGTCAGCATAAGTCTTCCGCCCAGTTTAAAACTCTGTCTTCCGGCTGACGTCAGCATAAGTCTTCCGCCCAGTTTAAAACTCTGTCTTCCGGCTGACGTCATCCAAGTCATCCGCACAGTGTATTTGTCTTCCGGCTGACGTCAGCATAAGTCTTCCGCCCAGTTTAAAACTCTGTCTTCCGGCTGACGTCAGCATAAGTCTTCCGCCCAGTTTAAAACTCTGTCTTCCGGCTGACGTCAGCATAAGTCTTCCGCCCAGTTTAAAACTCTGTCTTCCGGCTGACGTCATCCAAGTCATCCGCACAGTGTATTTGTCTTCCGGCTGACGTCATCCAAGTCATCCGCACAGTGTATTTGTCTTCCGGCTGACGTCAGCATAAGTCTTCCGCCCAGTTTAAAACTCTGTCTTCCGGCTGACGTCAGCATAAGTCTTCCGCCCAGTTTAAAACTCTGTCTTCCGGCTGACGTCAGCATAAGTCTTCCGCCCAGTTTAAAACTCTGTCTTCCGGCTGACGTCAGCATAAGTCTTCCGCCCAGTTTAAAACTCTGTCTTCCGGCTGACGTCATCCAAGTCATCCGCACAGTGTATTTGTCTTCCGGCTGACGTCATCCAAGTCATCCGCACAGTGTATTTGTCTTCCGGCTGACGTCAGCATAAGTCTTCCGCCCAGTTTAAAACTCTGTCTTCCGGCTGACGTCAGCATAAGTCTTCCGCCCAGTTTAAAACTCTGTCTTCCGGCTGACGTCAGCATAAGTCTTCCGCCCAGTTTAAAACTCTGTCTTCCGGCTGACGTCAGCATAAGTCTTCCGCCCAGTTTAAAACTCTGTCTTCCGGCTGACGTCAGCATAAGTCTTCCGCCCAGTTTAAAACTCTGTCTTCCGGCTGACGTCAGCATAAGTCTTCCGCCCAGTTTAAAACTCTGTCTTCCGGCTGACGTCAGCATAAGTCTTCCGCCCAGTTTAAAACTCTGTCTTCCGGCTGACGTCAGCATAAGTCTTCCGCCCAGTTTAAAACTCTGTCTTCCGGCTGACGTCATCCAAGTCATCCGCACAGTGTATTTGTCTTCCGGCTGACGTCAGCATAAGTCTTCCGCCCAGTTTAAAACTCTGTCTTCCGGCTGACGTCATCCAAGTCATCCGCCTAGTGTATTTGTCTTCCGGCTGACGTCAGCATAAGTCTTCCGCCCAGTTTAAAACTCTGTCTTCCGGCTGACGTCATCCAAGTCATCCGCACAGTGTATTTGTCTTCCGGCTGACGTCAGCATAAGTCTTCCGCCTAGTTTAAAACTACATCTTCCGGCTGACGTCACCCAAGCTCTTCCGCCCAGTTTTACCCAGCCTCTTCCGCTGAACTCCGTTCATTTTTGTCTTATCTGAATCAATCACTACTTCTAGTTTTAAACTAAGTCTTCCACCAGCCTTATGCTAATTTCTGTTCCGTTATCCATTAATGAAACCTGTTTTAAATTTCTACTCCAGAGGACACTCTCTCTCTGCGAAGTTTTAAGGTTTCGAAAACGTTCAGATTGTCTCTGATGTTCTGCTCCCTGTTTTGTCTATATTAAAAAAAAAATAGTCCCTGTTTTCTGTTAACTGTCCCGGAGTGATGGCTCTGATCTCGAACCCCGATCAGGTTCGATTTCGGGCTGTCACAATGATAACTCGAATTGTAAAAAAATACGAAGAGATACTCATGTCAGACGATGTCCTGTGTCCTAAGATTATGTAAAAGCTAGAGAATCTCAAAGAGACAGCTCACGGTTGGAGTGCTGAGTTAGCTAGAGATGCACGGTTTGAGATCAGCAACAACAACGAACAATTTGTCGTTGATCTGAATGAAGGCGTGCGCGCATGTCGGAGGTGGGAGCTTACTGGTATCTCATTTGTTTATGTCATTCCATGCTTTTATTTTATGAGGGAGCCGGTGGAAAATTTCGTTCATATATACTATCATCAGGATACATATTTGGAGATGTACTCACGTTTCATTCGTCCCGTTAATGGCCAACAAACGGACTAAATTTCTTATATTTACGCAATTGCCATCACATAGAGGGATTTCTAAAGTCCCGTAAAGCCGAGTGTTACAGTGAGTCTTTCAATTCAGCTATATTGTCGGCCAGGTACAAACCGTTCCTGACCATGTTCGAGATGATTCGAAAGACCATGATAACTCGAATTGTAAAAAAATACGAAGAGATGCTCATATCAGACGATGTACTGTGTCCTAAGATTATGTAAAAGCTAGAGAATCTCAAAGAGACAGCTCACGGTTGGAGTGCTGAGTTAGCAAGAGATGCACAGTTTGAGATCAGCAACGACAACGGACAATTTGTCATTGATCTGAATGAAGGCGTGCTCGCATGTCGGAGGTGGGAGCTTACTGGTATCCCATGTGTTTATGTCATTCCATGCTTTTATTTTATGAGGGAGCCGGTGAAAAATTTCGTTCATATATACTATCATCGGGATACATATTTGGAGATGTATTCACACTTCATTCGTCCCGTTAATGGCCAACAAAAGGACTAAATTTCTTATATTTATGCAATTGCCATCACATAGAGGGATTTCTAAAGTCCCGTAAAGCCGGGTGTTACAGTGAATCTTTCAATTCAGCTATATTGTCGGCCAGGGACAAACCGATCCTGACCATGTTCGAGATGATTCGAAAGACCATGATAACTTGAATTGTAAAAAAATACGAAGAGATGCTCATGTCAGACGATGTCCTGTGTCCTAAGATTATGTAAAAGCTAGAGAATCTCAAAGAGACAGCTCACGGTTGGAGTGCTGAGTTAGCGAGAGATGCACGGTTTGAGATCAGCAACGACAACGAACAATTTGCCATTGAACTAAATGAAGGCGTGCGCGCATGTCGGAGGTGGGAGCTTACTGGTATCCCATATGTTTATGTCATTCCATGCTTTTATTTTATGAAGGAGCCGGTGGAAAATTTTGTTCATATATACTATCATCGGGATACATATTTGGAGATGTATTCACACTTCATTCGTCCCGTTAATGGCCAACAAATGTGGCCGGAACCAGAGAATCGGATCCTAATTGTTCAACCAGAGAGAATGCCCTAACTTGGTAGGCCGAAAAAGAAAAGAGTCCGCAATGTCAATGAGTCTTCTACGTCTATAATTTCTAAGAAGAAGTCTACGATGTCGTGTGGTAAATGTCGGCGTCAAGGGCATAACAGTAGCACATGTCCTGAGAGGGGATCCAGTTCAGGTGCTGCTGCTTCGCGTGACATATTTATAGGTTTTCAGACATTTGATGGGACTCAGGTATATTTTTTCACCTTATTCTAAACAAACTAAGATTATTATGTTCTAATTACGTGTATGAATCTGCTACACGCGGCCATAGAATATGATGATGGATCTCAAGCGATGACGAGGACATTCTGGAGCAGCTTTATTTCATTGCATTTTGTCTGTCGTAATTTAATTTGATGTACAATTCATTTAAACTTCAATTTATATTATAGTGACCGTGAACAATTAGTATGTAAGTTCTATATGATAATTTTGTTACTTTCATGTTTAATACTGGAACTGTTTGGGTAGTCAAATATGCAGGATGATACTAGCTATGGAGGAGTCAAAAAACAAAGGAAATTCTAGCCAATTTTTCAGTTTTTTTTTTCCACAAGGGCAGGTTCTTGTTTCGTGTCCTCCCGATCTCACACATGTGACATAAAATCACAAAATCGGGGTCAAACATCCTGCCGCTGTATAGCTTCTCAATTACGTGGAGATCCATGAAGTTAACGGGATTTCTATGTCCATGTCGCGGTAAAAGGGTGTGACACACCATGTTGTGGACTACGCGAGCTTTTACATTCATGTCTCTAGCTCTCGACTTAAGGGACCCTACAATGCCAGCATTTTGATTAATTAGCCTTAAGAACTCTGTTCCCTCGGCTGTTCCCATGAAAGGACAATTTCGGACTGCTTGGTAGTATCTATCTACCCCTTCTCTGGCAAACCCGATCAATTGACTCACTGTTTCCAGAGTAATAAAATCTTCGTACCCAAGATGTACGTTTTTATAGTTCTCGATCTGCCGGAAAAGCTCATGTTCGCATAGAATAAGCAAACAATCTAGTCACAGTTATCGCCCCGCACATTATACACCCCTTGCAGGCCAATTCTGTCGAACATCTCTTGTATGCCTAAGGATTCCCAACCTGCAAAATCAACATACTTCGAAAGCGTAACTGATCGGTGTAACAAATCTAGTTGGAACTGCTCTTCACAAGCCAGGGTGCGATATTCAGTAGAATAAAACTCTGGCTGGTTCGACGGTGGCGACCTCACTGGCCTATTATACTATAAGGTTTGAATCGAAAAAATAGGTTACTTGGAGGTCGAAAGCGGTAATTTCCCAAAATGAATAGGATAAAATAAATTATTGACAACTACACATTACGGCCTGTTACTGTGCAAGATATACGCTAATAAAGTTTTATTTAAAATAATAATGTACTGCATGTATGAAAAAAGTTACTAGATAATTTACATGATCGCGATGCTCGTCTCAATAAACATACCAAAATGTCGAGAGTCAATATTCGACAAAAACAATACAATTATGTAACGTATTTTCACGATTCTTGCACAGAGATGTAGTTGGAGAGAGTCGGAGGAGGAAAAGTAAACTTCCGTTAGATTTATTTTTTATGAGTAATGATATTCTCTATTTTTACGTATTAATTCTTACATTATAGAGAGATATTCATTAATTGTTAAAATTAATGATTTATTTTAATTATTTATAATCTCATATTATTTGTACTAATTAATAATTAAAAATAAAAATTAGATGATAAAACATAACATTATTTATAATTTTGTTCTCTCCAATTCAACGTAATCCATAATTTCAATCATTCTACGATGTGGAACCATAATACTCACGAAGTGCTTATGGTACAACGGTTATTTACTTAAAACACTTTTTTGTTCTTTAAATTATTATTTTAAATAATATAATAAAATACATATTAACTTCAAACTGACGAGAAAATAATAAGTAATTGCTACCTAAGAACATTAGCAAGGGAGACCTCATTGTCAGTTGTGTTGTCAATGCAATCACGTTTTTTTTCAAGTAGTATCTTCCATCTTATTTGTTGAGCATGAGATTTCGACAAGTAGACAATTAACTGAGAATATTTGACTACATTGTCGACGTCCCTGACAATGAAAATTAAACTTTTAACGTCATACTTATTTGTTAAAAGAAAAAAAAATACAAAGACTTGTCTGTTCTTCGTCTCTAAGCTTAAGAGTTAATATGTACTTTACCATAAAAATAAACATTTAAATAACAATTTATTATTATACTCTCGGTCTATAAAGTATGAAATCATAAATTTTGAGCAGGCATCAGAGTGTCAAATATGTCTATATACAATTACAAATAATTTGAACCAAAAGTTTTAGAAAGTTCGATGGTAAATATTTATGACGTCAATAATTGAAACACGAGAATTTTTCTTCTAATAATAAGAAATATTGAATGAAATTATCGTAATAAGATCTTTGCAACGACGAATGCAACCCATACTCGATTGAATTTGAGAATACAAAACTTTTGTCATGCTCCAAAAACGAATTTGTGTAATAACAATTTGCATAAATAATCAAGGTAATCGAGGTTTTACAACTAATAAACTAGAATCAATGTTGGGGACACGACATTATTTCACAATTCGAATTCATTAAATACTACATAGCAAAAAGAAATAGCGTAGGCAATAAAAATAGTATAAAAGTTCATTAAATATTTCATAATCCTAATTCACTAACACAAGACACCAAAAGAGCAATAAATTACAGATTTTAAGCAAATATGCATTAACAATTTTCCGCTCCCGTTGAATGGTGACAGTGTTGATTTCTTTTTGTGTTTATGATCCGTGTTTGCATTCCAAGCAGACTCAAATATGGGTCTTCCAATATGTGTAATAAAAATTGAATATGAAAGTGTAGGTGAACCTGTTAGAAGTAATCTATTCACGGCAGTAACTGATCAGATCCTGCAGCATAAAATTCTTCCCACTTAAAAATCACCCAACTGGCTCAAAAAAGAAAGAAAGAAGAAGACAGAAGCAACAAATTACAATGCATATTATTAGCAAAGAAAAAGAGGGACCAGTCATGGACTGCAATGCCTCAAGATGTTGAAATGCATAAGTTAATGCATACATGATTGGTTTTGAAGAAAACTCGTCTTAAATAAACAGAACTTTGTCACAGAAAAAAGAAGAAGAAATCTTCCGAAGAAGCACGCGACAAAAAAGTATTATCTACCAGTTATTTCTCTCTAGTTAGTAAATGACCAATAATACACAAGGAAATTTCCTAAATAAAATTGAAGAATAAGCCTATTTCCCAACCAGAAATATAATTCTGTCCCACACAGCTACACAATCATAACATGAGTCCTGAAAGGGCTTGGAATTTTGTTTTAACCAAAATTTCCAAAAAAGGGGAAAAACTAGGGGAGTGTCCAACTGGTTATTGCTTTTGTCTTTCTTGTTTTTGAAGGACTGGGAACCAATGAATAAGAAGGGAATTTTCCTGTGATCACAAACACTTTTTGTATAAATTTATTTGGGTACAAGGTACTTCCCATTTTGCTAGAATTATGGCCAGTCTCACTGGCCACGCTAACACCTCCTCGGAACCATGTTCCAAACACAGCCAATCAGCTCCCCATGTTGCTAACTCTGCTAGCACACTTTGCTGTTAGTCCAGGAGATTTAGAGAATTACTTGTTTGTTACAATTCAGGGCGTAGTGTCATAACCCTCTATTTATTCTATTTGCTCCAAGTTGTGAAATACATTCAATGATTTTTCACGCAGGCCAATGCTACTCTAATAAACATCTGCATCTTCTTCATGGGTTTTTATTTGCAACTACATTTTTCTTTGGTTTAGCCCTAGACTGAGGTGAGGCGTTTTCCTCTCTAAGGGAACCAATCAGAGTTGTTAGGACACAAGTACATCTTTCGCTAAAATGCTCCAGCACATCTAAAGAATAAATATATCCTCACATTTCTCTTACCATCACTCCAGAAATAGTGAATGAGATTACTAGAAAAATAAGTTGATTACCTTGAAAAGAAATGAAGAAGATAACTGGTAGGGGAAGAGGTCAGTCTTATATATGCAAAAACAGTCTTCTTTCAGCTCGATCTTTTCGCATCCTAGAAAGTAACTATAAATTACTATCCCAAGATGGTGCAACTAGTCTCCATTCTTATTCAGAGAACTGCTTTTCTTGATCACCTGATAGAAAAACATGTTCAAATTCACAAAAGGCACTAAAGAAAATGCTCATCTTACACATATGACACATTGTCACTCTCGTGGCTGCTTTTAAATGGTTTGGAATGTAATATATCGATAGAAGGGAGTAAAGACTGTAACATATTAAAATTTTGGAGGATGAATAATCCTTTTGATTTAATAGGCCATGATATAGAAAAAGCAGCGTTGACACTCTCGTTAGTGATATCTTCAAAAGAAAATTCTATTAAAAAGAAAACAGAAAGGACAAGAAGGTGATCTAAGAAAAAGGATCACATCTCTTGTAATACATATAGGTCTCTAACAAAACAAAGTACATCTAACAGATACAAAACAAAATTTCCAAATGAGAACCTCACCTTAAAATAAGATTTCCAAATGAGAACCTAACCTTGTATAAGTATTTCTTCCGAAGTTTGATCGCAGCGTGTATGCATCTTCTGACATTTATTTTCAGCATTTTATCATTGAAAATCTGCAAGAAAGATTATATAATAACCCGAGTCATATACACAGCCACAAAATGATCAACATTTAAGAAGGGCAACTTACCGAAAATCTACAACTTCACAAAAATAAATCCAATCAAAATGTAGCAAATGATGCATTAAACACTTCATGGTACACACAGTAATGAATCCTTAGAGGAAAAATCCCTAAAAGCGACCCCCAAGAGTCAAATACCATTTTACAGAAGTAATCTGTTCTGCAAAACATCTATAAAATTTCACAGAAAATCCCACCCTCCTAAACATAATGATAAGACCACTTTGAGGTTTACATGTGTAAGAAGAAAGAAGGATAAAGGTTAAAGGTAGTTGTAAAGAATTAGTTACAACTGTAAAAGGTAGTTGGGAGAGGTCAGGGTCTCGAATTCATGTGACTGTAACCTTCAAGTGTGGAATGAGAGATGTTTTTGTCACCCAGAGTTCATTTGATCTAAGAAGAGTGACCTAGTTTTACATTTGGTAGTATTCAATCTTACCACATTATTCATGTTAAAAGGTTTAGGAGACAGTGACCTAAGAGAAATTTGTAGTTCTGTGCATCTTTGCATTTTTTATGCATTTGGAGCAATTGTAATTCTAATACATCTGCGTAAAATTTTTTTTAACAAAAAACAAAATATATCGATAAATAGAAGATATTAAAAAAAAAAAAGAACTCTTTTCAAGAAAAAAACCTTCAATCTAAAGCAATTTCTCTCTAATTAGAGAGACCAAAACTAAAAAGATAAATTCTAAAAAATTCCGAACAATAAGTCCATTTAGTAGTAGTGAAATTAATATTTTTTCAAAATTTTGTAATGGACTCTTGATCATAGAAAATAACAGCATTACAATGTAACCAAATAACCCAGAAAATAGTCAAAACTACTAATCTCAATCCTAACTTTCACTTCTAGGATCTTTCATTATTAAAAATCTCAATAAGAGAATTTTGAACGTTAGAATGCACTCCCAAAATCTAATTAAAAAGATAAAGGAATTGCCTTTAGATGTCTATAGTAAGCTCACAATAAATTGTAATGTGAATATTAGTTTCTTTATGCTTTTTACAAAAGGGGCAGCAATAAGGGGAAAGAGCCAATTAATGGTGTTTCACTTTTGAATTTGATCACAAGTATACAATTTTTTCTATATAAGAATCCAAACAAAATTTTGGATTGTTGATGACACTCATTTTTTCCAAGCAAAGTCAAAAAATAAGAAATTCATAGTAGAAGCAAATGTAAGCTAAGTGAAGAAATATCTTGAAGAAAAGTTTGTCGAATGGTCAAAACGTCATCTTCTAGTGTCGGCGATACTAATTCTTGGAAAGAAAGAAAAGATAGTCGCATGAAAAGCAAAAAACTCAATACACTCAAAGATATTCATCTCTCTACGGAAGAAAAACATGAACAACTTAAAATAGAATGGCGTCATTAGCAAAATGGAGAAGAGAAACATGAACAACTGCACTATCAATTTTGAGTCCCTTTATCAAATTAAGGCACTTTGCTCTATTCAATATTTTACCAAGGACAACGCCAACGAGAATAAAGAAAAAATGAGAAATAGGGTTTCCTTGTGTAACCCCCCTGGTTGCTTGAAATTTACCTCTAGGTCTATCATTTATAAAGACAAAGAAGTTCGATTAGCACAAACATCGATATATCTATTTCCTTCACCTCCCATCAAAGTCTTTCATTCTTGGAACAAAGTCAAGGAAACCCCAATCAATATGATCATAAGCCTTCTCAAAATCAACTTTACAGATTACTCATTTCTTCTTCTTTTGTTTGTAATCTTCAATACTCTCATTAGTAAATAAAGAAAAATAAAAAATGTTCCGACCTGCAATAAAAGACCCTTGTTTCTTTGAGATCGTTTATGTAATAACATCTTTTAAACGAAACAACAAAACTTTGACCACAATTTTGTAAGGGCTTGTCGACACCAAGCTTAGAGGCCTATAATCTTTCAAATTTTATGAATTCCTTGTTTTTAGGAGACGAGACACAAGTCTCATTAGTTTTTGCATTGATAACGTCACTTCTGTGAAATTCTGGAAAACTTTAAGCAAATCAAACTTCATCACTTCTCGTGAATCTTGAAAAAAGGCCAAAGTAAAGTCGTCAGGCCCAAAAGCTTTGTCTTCAGCACTGACGAACACCGCTCTTTGAATTTCATCTTCATCAAAATTTCTAAACAAATGAATAATCATGTTTAGGTGAATGCCTTGCCAATCAAGACCTAATAACTCCAAAAGGTGCCTTGGAGTTTTAGAACAGAGAGTTTTAAAGTACTTCGTGATTTCATGAACGAGAATTTCTTCTTCAACAATTAGAGTACCATCATAACAAGAAAGTTTGTTCATGAGCTAATTAATTTTCCTATTTGAAACCCTATGGAAAAATTTGGTGTTATAATCTAACTCGTTGACACCTTTAAGTCTAACCTTTTGCCTCCAAGATTGGGCTTCAAGTATAACAACTTCTTCAAAATGCGCCTAAAGTTGTACTTTTCTTGACTTTGAGCATCATCTAAACTTGGTTGAGCATCTAGTAGTCGAGCAACTAGATTCTATTTTTTATGCTAGCTTTCTCCAATCTTTTGTGATTTCATATCTAACCCCTGAAGTTTTTTCATAAATTCAAAACCCTCCCACTCATTTAAGTTGCAACTATCCGACCAAATTTTGATGTTCTCCAAACACTTCGGATGAGAGAGCCACATCTTCTCAAATCTGAAAGGGATATGCCCCCATTTGAATTTAGAGCTATCAAAAACTATTGGGCAGTGATTAAACACTAATCAAACATGCGCTTCTTGCTTTGACAAGAAAGTTTGTTCATGCGCTTTCTTGAAATAGTTTGTCACTCTATTGTAAAAAGAAAGTGATTTAATCTACAACTAACCAAATTCGCTATAAGATTCAACCAAGTAAAAGGCGAGTTGACCATGGGGATGTCACACAGTTGAACCTCAAAAATAAAGTTATCAAACATTTTCATTATATGAGTAGCTATGCTCATGGTGGATTTTTCACAAGGAAATCCAACCACGTTGATATCTCCACCTACTAGGAGAGCATAAACTAAACAAATCGAACAGCTCAATCCAAAACTCATTGCGGCTTGTGGGTGCATGGCGCATAGACCCCAGATAACCACAAAGAAAGGGAAGTTCCAATGTCAATTTTTAAAGAGACAGAGAAGCAGTCAATCACCATGTCCTCCACTTTATGCTTCTATCATCTCGTACGCCCATGAGCTGGCAGGTTTGCCCAACTCTTGAAATGAAAACCTCACACTTGCGAGACCATAGTGTTGTTGATAGTTTCCAATTTATTCTATGGTAAAATAACAATGTTTGGATTCTCTTTTGTAATGACTTATTTGATAACACATTTTTTATCACTAGATCTCAAACCTTGCGCATTCCAACCAATGATCTTCATAATTAACCTTAAGTTCCCAAAATTACGCAATCGGATGTCCACTTGCTGGTTGTACTGGTTTGTATCTTGAACATCTTCGATAATTTGTCTACATAAAATCAAAGTCAAAATGCAAAGTAAAAGAAGAGTTTGGGATACGTGGAAGCAGTTGGCCAAGAAAGCATTCCTCCTCGCATATGGTGCCCAAAAATTTGCAATCTTCCATTTGTCTAATGCGGTGATTCAAATGAAGTTCCTTCTACTATTGTCTGTATCAAAGTCGTCTGTACATGCGTCCTTTGAAACGAAGGCTCTCCTCCAAAGGAAGTGACATCTACTGAGTTGGGAGGGAAGAAGTTGCAATTTACTAGGCTACAGTCTTATTCGCACTCTTGGGCTCCGATAGTTTTGAAGAAGATTCGACTAGTTGCTCTAAGCAAACATCCTTTGAATCGTTGACTCAAGTACCTACTTTCTTTCTCTCCCATCAAAGCGCAAGAGAGGAAGCACCCTGATTCTAGTTCCCATCAAGATATGTGTGTTTTTGTTGTAATGATCTAATCTCTACTAGGTATTCTTTACCATGGAGACGAATAAATAATTTGGACGGAACATATCCACTTTTCGTACTCCGCATCTTGATCCTAACCAATGAAATCTTACTGAAAGATTTTGTATACTTGTCAATCTCTAAGAGCCATCCACAAAAATCATCCATACGTTCCCATGTTTCGTCACACCAAAGATTGAACGGGACACCAGAAATGGCAACCCACCCTCCTTTACATTCTTCCTTATAATCCTCAAAAAGTACTTCTTCCTCCCAAACTCTGAAAGTTATATAGGGAAACCTTTGGAGAAGGAATCTACAACAATTTAAGATTATCTCCTTCTCCTCGCCATTTCTAGAAGAAAAAAAAGTAACGTCATATCTGGTCGAATTGGGGCCAAATAAGTGTCAATGTGTAGGAGCTGCTTCACCAGGCTCCTAATTTCACCCCAATCAATATATGTTTCCTCCTTGGTGCAAATCACTGTATTTTCCAAAACGCCGTTCCAATTCTGTTCAGATTTAATACTAACGGATAATTTTGAAGGTTTGTTAAGTGAAGCATTTACTGAAGAGGTAGATGGTTGTTGATGAATTTCATTTATATTCTTTCCTTTGTTCGAGCCTAAGGGGTGAAAACCTTAATATTTGAGAAGATAATGTGAAGATAAAGTTAGATGAGGTTTCTTATAGATTTTTTCTTTTCAATTTTGCATGCATTGGGTAAGGCAAGCAGATATACTGGAATTTTTTTTTGTAAGGATTTTGGTTTCAGTGCTTTCCCAAGCTCTTCAATTTTTAATTATTTCTTTTAATACAATTTTTTTTTTTGTTACAAAAATAATATTAATAATTTCTCCGGACTCATTTTACATGACAAAATTTGACTCAGCAAACATTGCCTTAGAAACAAACAGTTATGAGTAAACTTCTAAAAAAAAGGGTACTCTATATAATGCAGTTACCTTAATCATATCATCAATTGAACGGGTTTCCCTAATGATCTTCTGGCGGTTCAAAATGAGGATTGCTGCCACACAAAAAACAGGCAACTCTTCATCTCTTTTTTTAGTTGACGAGACTGCAGTGCACATATTTACATGATTGTCTTTTGACCATAAATTCATTGTCAGTCCACATAAAGGATGGGCCAGTCCTGATTTTGTTCCATTATTGTCACACATAGAATGTTCCATATTTCCATTAATTAATTGTAGAACCTTCATGCTACCATTATCATTTTCTTTTTTCTCTTCAGTAGGAAGTTGAATCACCAATCCTTCCAGACAATTCGTTTCCAAACTGGAAGCCATGGATTCATCAAAATCAGCGGCCCAGATCATCTGTAACACAATAAGAGGACTGAAATTTTCACAAAGTACATAAAATTCAGCGACAAATTAAGACTTTCAAATTGCAAGGTAGTGAAATAAATAATGAGGTATCTAAGAGGCCCAGAAGACTAAAGGCAAGAGAATGACAAAAATGAGGCATTGGAAACTGTTAATGATTTCCATAATTTTGGTTGAAATATTTGTTGCCAATCAAGAGCCAAACAAGCGAATAATATGAAAAAAAAAATGGATATCCATTACTCCTTTTTCTTATGAGTCTAGTCACACAAATAGTCAAGGCAAATGACTGTGTAATCATATCAGTTTATCTAGCCAACATCCAACAATATGCCATAACATAAGACAGTGCCACGCTTTTTACTACTCAAGCACATGGCTGACTTGCCTGCAAAATGAAATTAAATAAATGACTACAATCTGTTAACTCCTTTAAATGAAAACAAATATGATCTAGCAGTTGGAAATATAAACTTATTTAGGGAACAATAACCTCTACAATATGTCTTGTATAGACAATGATCTACATTGGAAAATACCGACATTGACAAGAGAAGATTCACATCCAATTTATTTACTTGTTATTTCAGTTTATTTCCTAAAACTAAAAAAGTTTCCTCGGAAGAAAAGTGTATTCTCATTTCATAAGGGAAACTAATTACACAAAGGTTAGATAAAAAGAGAATTATAGAGAAAAGAAACTCATCTACAAAAGAGATATAGAAGAAGGATAAATATCTAAAATTAACTTTTTTTAGACTATTTACACAATAACACCTGGCACCAGCTCGAGCTCATATGCCTTGATTGGGAGTCCATACACCCAACCTGGCTAGCCTTACTAGAATTTTTAAATCAACAAAAATATTTTATCAAGGTCTAATGAATTTACACTATGGCTTTCTTTCACAAATCTGGAGAGGTTATTAAAGTAAATTTGTATAAGTTATTCGTGGAATTCTATCGTAGAGAGATTGTGAATGTGAACACAACATAGACATATTTGTGTCTTATTCCTAAAAAAGAAAAATTGGAGAATCTGAATGCCTACGTAAGCCTTGTTTCGAGCATGAAAACCTTTGAAGAAGAAATCATTTTCTCTCTCATTTTTGTTCATTGTAGTTTAGATATTTACACACAAACTTATAAATCTTATTAGGGCTAATTGATTTCTTACTGATTGATTTCTAATATATATACATGAATAGTAACCTAGAAAATAAAGAAATAATAATCTAAACTACGAATAAACTAAATACACATATACAGGAAAAATATTTTAATCCCTATAAATCAGTAAAATGTAATAACTCTAAATTATCTATACAAATTTTAGACAATAATATATCTCAACACTCCCCCCACGCTAGAGCAAAGATATCAATCATGCCAAACTTGACTAGAAGATCTTCAAACATCTGCTTGAAGAGCCCTTTTGTGAGAACATCTGCAAGTTGTTCAGATGTTGGTACATATGGCGTACAAATCTCCCCTCTTTCGAGTTTTTCTTTGATGAAATGACTATCAATCTCCACATGTTTTGTTCTGTTGTATTGCACTGGATTATGTGCAATACTGATGGCTGACTTATTGTCACAAAACAGATTTATTGGCTTATCAGTCTTTATCTTAAGTTCTTTTAGGATACTTCTAAGTCAAATAACTTCATAAACTCCTTGAGTCATTGGTCTGAACTCAGCTTCTGTACTGCTCCTTGCCACAAAATCTTCCTTTTTGCTCCTCCATGTCACAAGGTTGCCCCATACAAACGTGCAATAGGCAGATGTAGACCTCCAGTCAGTTTTAGATCCAGCCCAATCAGCATCTGTAAACACTTGAATCTGTCTGTTTTGATTTTTTCTAAACATAATGTCTTTGTCCGGACTTTCTCTGAGGCAGTGGAGGATTATGTAGACATCCTTGAGGTGATCTTCAGTTGGACAATGCATGAACTGGCTTACTAAGCAAACAACAAATGCTATATCAGGCCTTGTATGAGATAAGTAAATAAGTTTTTCAACCAGTTTATGATATCTGACTTTGTCCACAGGCACCTCATTCTAAACACTTGAATCTGTCTGTTTTGATTTTTTCTAAACATAATGTCTTCGTCCGGACTTCCTCTGAGGCAGTGGAGGATTATATAAACATCCTTGAGGTGATCTTCAGTTGGACAATGCATGAACTGGCTTACTAAGCAAACAACAAATGCTATATCAGACCTTGTATGAGATAAGTAAATAAGTTTTTCAACCAGTTTATGATATCTGACTTTGTCCACAAGCACCTCATTCTTACCTTGATCGAGTTTCTAATTAGGATCAATGGGTATTAAGGCAGACTTGCATCCGAGAAGACACGTCTCTTTGAGAAGATCGAGTGCATACTTCCTATTAGATATAACAATCTCATTCTTTGATCTAGCTACTTACATACCTAGGAAGGACTTGAGATTTCCCAAGTCCTTAAGTTAAAACTGATGAGCTAGAAGCTTATTCAAAGTTGATAGTTTCATCTCATCGTTTTCTGTCATTATTATATCATCTGCATACACAATCAAAATAACAATTTTATCTCCTGAGGTGTGTTTATAGAATAAAGTATGATATGATTGAGCTTGTGAATAGCCGTGTTCCTTGACAGCCCTTGCAAACCTTGCAAACCATGCACAAGGGGATTGCTTGAGTTCGTATAAGGACTTCCTTCGTTTGCAGACCTTCCCTGCTACACTTGCATTATCAAAACCTGGAAGCACTTGCATAAACAACTCTTCTTCTAAATCACCATTAAGAAATGTATTCTTAACATCAAACTGTACCAGAGGCCAATCCAGGTTAGCAGCTAGGAAAAGTAAGACCCTGACAGTGTTGAATTTAGCAATTGAGGCAAATGTTTCCACATAATATAGGCCATAAGTTTGAGTAAACCACGAGCTACAAGTCTGGCTTTGTATCTTTCTATTGAGCCATAAGAGGTATACTTGATTGTGAAAATCCATTTGCTACCTACAAGGTATTTTCCTTTTGGAAGTTCTATCATCTCTAAAGTTTCATTTTTCTCCAATGCTCTCATTTCCTCTAAGACAGCTTTCTTCCACTTTGGAATACTTAGTACTTCTTGTATTGTTTTTAGGATTTCATCATCAGTGATGCTAGTGGTGAAGACTCTAAAACTATGTGAGAGTTTATGGTATGACACATGACGAGCAATAAGATGTTTGGTACACTCATGAACTCCTTTCCTAAGAGCTATGGGTACAACAAAATCACTTTGGATTAGATTAGAAGTTGTATCATGTTCACTGTGATCAGACTTTAGAGTTGGATCAAGCGAAAATGAAATAGGAGTGATAGAGTTGAGATTACCTGGATCAATACATGGTTTAGATGATGGCACTGTTGGAGTCAATAGTATGTCAATACGTTGTTTTTCTTTCCTTCTCGAGTAAACACGAAGATCAGAGGTGGGGACCACATTACTCATTGTAGGTTCCACATTTATTGTCCTGTTGGCCATAGTTAATAACAGGTGTAGGCATAACAATAGTTTCCCAAAACTTATCTTCGCTTGTTTCCCTATTCTTCTCCTGAAGAAAAGTTTTTTTTCAAAAAAAGGTTTATTTTAATACTGAAGGGCACATCTCTCGTCTATTTGTCCTCCCAAAAGCATATCAAGGTTTTGTCCCCCACGTTAAATCCAATGCAATCCCGAGAAGATACAAAACAGAAATAGGTCTTTAAAGATTATGAAAAGAGAAACAATTAATTGGATTCGTTGCCCAACCGAAAGTCTGTGTCATATTTGTTTTTTATCACTACATGTCATAAAGAATCACGCTCCATAAGAAATCTCCAAAACCATTCCCCTAATGGTGACTTATTTCTAACTTCAAAGTTGTCAATGTCAAAACTACTAGAGATCTTGAGGTAATCACGTACTCTCAAAGTTGTCAATGTCTAACCACTTTATCCAACATAAGGCCACCTTATCACAAAGTTTAAAAAGAGACAAATAGTAAGTGGGGATGCTATCACTAACTGCATGGATCAAGGTGAGTCGACCTTCTCTTGAGAAACAATCTTTCTTCCAACCATCTAATCTTATTCTAATATTTTCCAACCACCGGCTACGAGAATGAACACAAAAGTGGATTTCTCTCCATGTGGAAGACCCAAATATGTCACTGTCCATCTACCTTTCCTGCATTTAGTCATTGTAGCGAAATTGCTCATCTTGTCCTCTTCGATATTAATGCCCACTACATCATTTTTATTGAGATTCAACTTGAGGCCAGATAATAAACCAAATATTTTAACAACAGCAACCAAATTTGAATATTGGTTTCATCATTAACAGAGAAAAGAATAGTGTCATCGGTGAACTGAAGATGAGATGTATGGATGTCATCATGGTCGTCCTTGATCTTTTCTTATTGGATTAACATAGTAAAATCATAAATATGATATTAGTTCATAGTTGCTGAGAGAATTTCTCAATTTTCCTCTTCCGCGCATGTCATAATAATTCAAACCATATAATATCTTATTCAAAGAATAAAGAGCCATTCACTTATGACTAAAATAGTAAAACCATATAATAAGGGAAATTATAGGAATCCCGTACTTGCTGGGATTCAAACATTTGAATCCTGGATTAATTTGAATATTTCTGCTCTATTCTCTATTTATGTCTAAAGAATTGTAAGCCCAGATATGATTGTTAAGTGATTTCTTCTTTCCTAGTTTGTTTGTCCAAGGTTAGGCAGATTAGATGTATCTATATAATTTATATCTTTATGTTGAAAGTAATGACAAATAATTCTGTTTTTAACATTCAGAAATACCATAAAATTGTATAATTAAGCTATATATTCAACAAAAAAAAAAAAAAAAACTAACCTCCCACATAAAAAGTGTTTCATTAAATGATAGCTCCCGACGGAAGAGTACCAAGAGCATCCGAAAAGCAAAATGAAGGCTTTCAGCACCTATATGTGAAAGGTGTGAAAACATTTCCCTGTCGGTAAGCTCTAAGATATGTGATAATGCCTGTAACTGTTTCATTACTCCAGCCGGTCCTTCCATCTGAAAATTTTCTCGCTGATCGATATGGAAATTGGCGTCCAGATGTTATTAAAGGAACAAGAAGAGTATATAATCTATAAAAATTGAGCAAAATAACCAAGTACCATTCTCCTTAGAAGCATCTCAAAGCACCAAAATGCATCAGCATTATCATCAAAGAGAACAACAAAAGGAGATAGCAAGTCGCTCATACCTGTAACAATTTTGATTAAATTTTCTGTTAACATGTCAAGACAGTCCCTTAAAAGACCAGATGAAAGTTAAAGAACAAAAAGGGCTGACCTTGACAATAGCCAGTTGCAGGATCAACCCATGCATACACCGCAAGGATGTCTGACATCCTAGCCAAATTTCTTGGGTCCTCGTAGAACTCAAGATGGCTATCCGTTCTTACCACATCAACAACTGGAAAAGAACAAAATCTTATAAGGTGAGGAAACTATTACGACAAGATTCAAATCAATACAGAACCACAAGCACGCTGCTATGGTGTCACATAAGCGTACAAAAATACCTATTTGATGCAAGGTCCATAGCCATTCAGATACTTTTTCTTCACTAATACCAACATGTTGAGATGTTGTTCCATTAAGAAAATCTCCTACTGGTACATCTGATATTCTCAATCTATTCACTATATCAGCCTTTTTCCGTGATTGTGCTTGCAAATCAGATTCATCAAGACGAACCATTTCAATTTCAGAGTTCATCGGGTGTAAAACATTGCTTGACGAAGAGCCTTTTGATTCATTAATTAAATCATTGTTGTTATTTATGTGAAAACTGTGCACACTTTCATCTTCAAACCTCAACTCATGTTGAGCAGAAATTTTCGTTTCATGGACATGATATTCTTTTCCATCTTCAAATCTCTTGTCAAACAAATTAGTGACAGGCAAAGGAGGAAAATCAAAATAGCTTTCTGCTACGAATTGTGATCCATCTACTCCACCATCGAGTGTTAGGGAACTGCAATTACAAATACCAGAAGTATGTTCACAACAAGAAGAGTCATAAGCTGCACTGTCTGCGCTTTCCCTAAAGCTGACAATATCTGCAGAATCATTAGAACTTTCTGGCTGGCATGTATATGATTTATCTGTACAATTGTTACTCCTACTACAGAAATCTTCTGCACAATTCACGATATTTATAGAAGCTTTTCTAGTTTCATTTCCAACTTCCCTTCTTCCCTCGTCTTTAGATGTCCTCATATCCATAACTTTTGACCCCACAATATAAGCAAGGGAACCAGTTCCTATGCTGGAATGCAATTTTTGGCATTGCTTAATCAGGTCCTCATAATGTGCCCTGTATAAGAAGTTTCAGAAATCTTTTTAAACCCTTGGAAAATTTAAAAGTGAAGTTTCAAGTGACTCAACAACCATTCATGCCAAAAAAAAGAGACAAATAATAACAAAATGAGAAATTTACATATCAGGTAAAAAAACTAACAAAATTCTAAAAGATACGAGATATGAAAAAGGAAAATCAAAAAATATGTCAAAGAAACCTCAAATAGGTTCCTTGTTTGGTAAAAACTTACAGAATACAATTTTTTTACTTAGTAAATTCTTGTAGAACTTGTCAAGGTTAAGGAAAACAAATTAATACAATCCTAATTCTAGAACTAGGATGTAATAGAAATGTGGGCAGTGGAAAAGACATAGTTCGGTTTAGTTAGTCATTTTTAAATAAATTGTTATAAAAAAAAAACAATGTAGTTTAAAAATGACTAAACTGAACCAAACTATTTTAATCTAAGTAAGTGTTTTGGCGAATAAAAATAAATTACATAAGTAAATAAAAAAATTCACTTGGCATTAACATTTAATTTAGTGATGAAAACAAATGAGATGGCCATTTAAAGAATTTGAAACTACCCTTAAATTAAATGAATTAAAGATATATTTTACCTTAAAATTTAAAACAAATAATATATTCGTACTGCATTCTATTTTAGTTTTTTGTAAAAATATTACTAGCCATGGCTATCAAAGATAAATAGAAAACTGTCAGCAGACAATCAAATAAGACCCGAGGTGGATGGGTTGGAGGAGTGGTTACACCTTCTGGCTGCTCTCAGTTCCCTTCTATGCAAAGCAGTGCTACTCAGTGCATAACAGCCGAGCAGAAATTCCCATACTTCCGTCCTGATAGATGGATCCACACCCTGTACGCAGAAAATTTATTCTAGTCACAAGAATACAACTGTTGAAGCATTGACCATATTTTTTCTTCCATAACAAGGCCTTACAAATAGAATGAAATTAATGAAATTTTTGTTTAGAATAAGTGGACTGAAAAAAATCATCAGAGATTTTACAATCCTCAAATAGACGAAGATATTATTCTTTTTAGTAAGAAAGTACATTTCCTTTTGGGAGCGGTGGTGCAGCACTTTAAGATTTTACTTCAATTTTTGCTGGAATATCTTTTATTTGTATTGAGTTCTTTATGCGAGAACCCATTCTGTCCAGGCTCAAACCCTTTGAGGCTTTATCAGTTAAGATAGTTTACTGATTCAAAAATATATATAAAAAAAAAAAAAAATTAGTCTTACCGTGAAATGGAAGTTACTTACCCCAAAAATTATTAATTTGAGAGCCTTGCGAAAGCCAAAAGCCTTTCCATCGCTATCAAAAGCTGCCTCCCACTTATCTGGTTTAAGCATTTTGTTAACCTGCAAAAGTCAACAGTAACGAAATTTCAAAATTAAGCACATTTTATTCATTAGTAATACAGCAAGTTTAATAAAATATCTAGCTTGACGAGGTCCCAACCTCATATATCTATCTCCATGTCAAGTTTATCATCTTTTGAACTTAACTTAAACCCAAAAACAGATATTGCAGAACATCGAATTCATAAAATTTAAATGGTTGTCAGTATAAAATCTAAATGGTTAGTGAATAGTTATTGACAATAGCTAGCTAACAACAGTGAAAGATAGGATAGTTAAGCCAAGGCTTCCCAACCTAATACTAGTCACGAGATTTGGGATATTTTGGTACAGATTGGCTAAGGCACCTGTCTACATTGATGGTGCATCTAAAGAGAGAACTGAGAGAGTTTCTCACAATGTTTGAGATCATCAGATACTCTGACCACTATGTTCAAAAGGAGTTTTTTCATGTGGCCTTTTTGTTTTTTGTGGAATTTCTTATGCTTTCCCTTTTGAAATATATCCTAGTCAATAATATTCATCCTTAGCGATCAAAATAATATCAAGCTAATCGAACTTGATTTATTTCAGTCAAAGAGACATCTCAAATGTGTGATGACAAATTAAAGATGGTGATTCATAAATTCAAACTTCATGAAAACAAACATGGAGAACATAAATACGTAGCTGATGAGAGTCTTACTGGAACAACAGCCTTTAATGATGGTCGCGGAATGCAAGGCTCGCTAATGTCACGCACAATGGAACCCACTCTTTGGATATTAACAACCCCAGCTTTTCCACAAACCCATCGCCTGTCTTCTCCGCCACAAGACATCCCAATCCACAGAATCAAAGTTCACTTTTCTTCTTCCTCCTCATCAACCATCACTACAACTCAGAGAACCCAAACTAATAACCTTCAACACTACTGTAACCAAGAACTGATGAAACCGAATCGAACAAGTAGCCAACTAAAACAAGACAAAAATTACTTTAAAAGTCGAAACCGCGAAAATACAGACAAGTAACCCCATTTTATGATCAAAAGAGGAAAACCATTTATTGCGAAGTCATGTCATCATAATAGACAGTAAAAATAAAATTATCGAGAAAAAAAATCTGGACATGTTCATCCATAAAGGATGAAAGCGTTAAATTCAAATCTAATTCAGATAAATTAGCAGCTGCAAATGTAATAGACAACAGAGTCGAAATGGCTACCTAGATAAAGTAAAGTCGAAAGAGAGAAGAAGCAAGAGATCTCTGAATGTAGATAGATTCTGCTTTATGTTTAGGATTTTTAGACTTACGGACAGATTGGGATTGAAGAGGATCATCTCCGTCGCCATTGACGCAAGGGAGAGACCGTTTCCATGTTCTCCTGCAACTTTTTTTAGTCTCCCTCTCTCTCTCTCTCTCTCTCTCTCTCCTTCCTTGTTGAGTTGTTGTATATAACATTTTAAGAATTATATATTATTTATTTTTACATGTTAATTTTTCGTAAATATAAAATATATATAATTATTCGAAATAATTTATTAATTATTTCAATTTAGGTCAATAAATTCGATGTTAGATGTCATTTAATCTTATTTTTATCCACGTGAATGATTCTATGTCAAGAAAAGTATCGAACTCGGTTAATTTCTCATTACCTTGTCGATTAATTTTCGACATAATGTATAAATATAGGCAAAAATGAGATCATTTCAGGGGTGGACATGGTCCTGTTCAATCTAGTTTGAGGTCAAACTGAACCGTGAACCAATCATTCTCGTGTTTTGGAATCAGATTCGAAACTGTGGATAACAGTAACCAACTGTTCAGTTCCAAAATAAAAATAAAAATTAATACAATAAGGTTGATTTTTGATCTATTTGGTCGAGATTGGGTCGAATTATGGATTATTTTAAAGTTTGAATCAGGTTTAAATCGAATTTGGGTTGAATTTTTTGTTCTCGGCTCGGTTCTTTTTAACAATGTTTTGCACCTATAATCGCGTGTTGAATCATGATATGCAGTTCTTCTATGTTAAGAAACATTTATAATTCCAATAGAAATGAGAACATGATCGATTGGTTTTGGTGTGAATCACAATTCCATTCAAGTCATATATTGCAGTTAAATACCCGAAAACAATAGACTTAATAAAAAATAAAAACTACGATGACTAAATTAAAAAATAATACTATATTTATTCTTTTATTTTATCATATTAAAATACACATTGATATGTCAAATAATAATTAGTGCAATTAAAGTATATTTCTTGTGATAAATTAAAATTAGTTAATTTATTATATTTTGTTTTACATTTCAGCGTGTATTTTAAGATGGCAAAATAAGAAATTAAACGTAACATTATTCTAAATTAAAATAATTCTAAACAATAAAGATGTATAGTATTATTGACATCAAATTACTTGAATGATTTGTAAACATGGAAGAAAAAAATAGTAGAGTTTTAGTTTATATATTTTCAATAAAAAAAAGAAAAAAATAGTTTGACAAAAAATAGTTGAATAAATAAGAATTGAGGGATTAAAATTTTAATAACATGATTTGACCATCGATACAAATATTACTCGTAACATGTTTCGATAATGTCAAAACATTAAGGGCAGGAAATTTTGAAAGTATTTTTGAAGATAACATATACTCCGCAACGAATGTGGTTACCACTTTTTTTACGCACATTTATCGACAATTATAAATGTTGGACCGTCTATGTGACAACATCAAGCCATTGTGCTATAAATGCGGGTTACATAGACAACATGTGTAACACCCGGCATTTTTTGCCATGGAATGGGGTTAAATTGCCATTAGTATAACAAATATTTTAGTAGAACAAGAGAGTTTCGAAGAGACCGAATCAATGAATTAAATAGTGAATCGATTAAAATTTTAATAACATGATTTGACCATCGATACAAATATTACTCGTAACATGTTTCGATAATGTCAAAACATTAAGGGCAGGAAATTTTGAAAGTATTTTTGAAGATAACATATACTCCGCAACGAATGTGGTTACCACTTTTTTTACGCACATTTATCGACAATTATAAATGTTGGACCGTCTATGTGACAACATCAAGCCATTGTGCTATAAATGCGGGTTACATAGACAACATGTGTAACACCCGGCATTTTTTGCCATGGAATGGGGTTAAATTGCCATTAGTATAACAAATATTTTAGTAGAACAAGAGAGTTTCGAAGAGACCGAATCAATGAATTAAATAGTGAATCAGTTAAAAACTAATGGATGGGTGCCAAGTGTCCAAACTTGTTGAGGAAGACATACAGCCTCTCTTCCTCTCTTCTCTTCCCTCTTATGTGAAACACTTCTCATCTTTCGTTCTCTTCTCTGCTCTCTTTCTTCCAGACGACGTGCGACGAATCCCAAATTTTGTCTTCTCCTGTTTTTCACCATTTCCCGTTGAAGGTAACCTTCTACGTTATTAGCAAGTTTAGGTTAGTTATTTGTTAAGTGTTGTTGAAGTTTTAGGGTTAATGGGCCGTTTACGCATAATATAGGTTTGAGACTCACCGAGACGTTCAAGACTTGCAACTCACGGACAGCAGGTAAGTTCATATGTATAGGTTCGGCCCTTAAGGCCCTACAATACGGAGGTACTAGGTTTTATGTTGTCGGGATTGCTGTTGGGTAGTTAAACCGTAGGTTATGTTTTAGGTTAAGTGTGTTCTGCTTTATGTTCTGCTTAAATATTTTGTCACCTGTTTATGTGATGTTAAGCACTATATATGTTCATGCATACACGTTTTTTCTGAAAGTCATGCAAATATTTTATGCACACGGTTTGAAGTTAAGAAAGATAAAACCTATAATGTAATGTACGGTTAAGTGTGGAATGGGGACTGGCATCCTGTTATCCCTATTATCCCTGTTAAGTACCTGTCGTGTACTCCTGTTCTGTATTTCTGTTTTGTATCCTGTTACGTGCCTGAATCCTGATCCCTGTTACGTGCCTGATAGTGCATTTCTATTGCGCCAGTTCCTCTATAAGCCCCACTTATATCTTCAGTGCACTTGACGTAATGTAATGTAATGTTCATGCATAGCATATGCATCACTGCATTGTATGTTCTTACTGAGCTCTAGGCTAATAGTTGAACTCCCTGTTGTAGGTACGGACCCCGTGGATGAGGATTTTGTGCCTCAGGCCGACGAATAGGTGGTTGGTGGCACGAGCTTTCAGGGGTGGTTGCGGCAGCCAAACATATTTCTGACCCGAGAGTGAAGTTCTTTTTAAATGAATGTCAGTATAGTCTATGTGGGAATTCTGTTGGGATTTTGATAATGTATAGGTTTTGGTGTTTAAGTTTTTAAACTTCTGTATTTGACAGTTGTATATATGTTCTGAAACATTCTGGAACTGTTCGGAGTTTTTCCTTTTAGGTTGTACATGGATTGTCTCAAGTCTTTGAGCTATCCATGCAGTTTGATTTCCTGAATTCTGTCATGTTTTCCAACTTCTGTCGTGTTTTCTAGCATGTTTTAAAATTGTGTTTTGAATCTGGTTTTGGGGTTTTGATGCTTTTGTGTCAAAAGATGTAAGTTGTCAAATAGAGAGGTAGCCGATCGATCGTCTGGGGTAACCGATCGATCGGCGGAGTATATGTTTATGTCTTTCAAGTTTTCAAGTTTTCCAAAAGAAAACAGTCGTCCGCGCCTTCTGTAAAACAGTCGTCCACGCCCTCTGTAAAAGAGTTGTTCATTTTGTTCTGTGAACAGTCGTCCACGCTGTTCTTTAAAACAGTCGTCTACGCTGCCCTTTGAAAATAGTCGTCCACATTGTTTCTTAAAACAGTAATCCAGTTCTGCAGTTGTCCACAGTACTCGCCCGTCGAGTAATTGTTTCAAGTATTTGGCTAAGTGTTAGTCGTCCATTCTATCTTTTAATTATGTCGTCCATTCTGCCTGTTATTTTTAAATGTCCAAAAGTTCATTCTATCTTTCAATTCTGTCGTCCATTCTGCTGTCTATTTTAAACGTCCAAAGTTCATTTTGCCTTTCATTTCAAATGTCCACGGTTACTGCCTTTGATTTTAAACGTCCACAGCTTCTGTTTGTCCACAGATTCTGTCTTTGGTTTTAAACATCCACGTCTTCTGATTGTCCACAGATTCTGTCTTTGATTTTAAACGTCCACATCTTCTGTTTGTCCACAAATTCTGTCTTTGATTTTAAACGTCCACAGCTTCTGTTTATCCACAGATTCTGTCTTTGGTTTTAAACGTCTACGTCTTCTGATTGTCCACAGATTCTGTCTTTGATTTTAAACGTCCATAGTGTAACACCCGGTTTTACGGGATTTAACTATTCCAATAAATAATGACATTTTTGTAAATATATCAAATTAAGTCCGTTTTGCGAACTGAAAGTTTTAATGGAGTCTTAATGATAAATTGGAATTTATGGTGAAATATGAAAATTTGGAGAAACCGAATCGTTGGATAAATAGCGAAATAAGTAACGAAACAAATAGAAAATCAAGTGGAGGGGCGAAATGGTCATTTGGCATGTTGTTTTAATTAAATAGGCAAAATCCTTTTCTTCCTCAACACTTCAACGGAATTTCATTTTCTCTCCCTCACCTCTCGGCGATTCTCTTCTCCTCCCGCGGCGATTTCTCACTTCAAGCGACCAATGTTCTAGGTAAGATTCTATAGTTTTCGGACGTTAGATTTTGATTTTTAAAGCTTAAAACGATTAGGGTTTCGTTTAGGGTTTTGTGAAATTGTCGGATTAAGTTGAAAATCGGTAGGGTTACCCTATTTACGACCCTAGTCGACGTATTGGTGGTTATTGGACGAAGTTAATCAATTTATTGGTGAATGCTAGGATTTTAGAGGTTTGGAGCTTTGGGGAAACTCCATTAATGGAAGTTTTGAAATGTCGCGCACGAATTGTTCGACCAAATGCCTCAGTGAGTTAATTTAGAGTTTTAGGAGATTTCCTTAGTTAAGGTTTCGTTAGTTTGGGAGTTTAACGGTTTAAACTCGATTTTAAATGACGAATGTTGTGCTTTGCCTTAGGTGAACAACGCTCGTGGACGGAGCTTAAATTGCAACGGACGCGAGGTAAGTCTTTGTGACTTGTTTGGCCGATTCAGCCTGCACCATAAGATTTTGTCGATCGAGGAATTGGAGATGCTTGTTGTGTGGGGTAATTAGGTTGGGTAGTTAGTTTAGTTATGTTGTTGACTGTTAGTTTATTGTTTGTTGCGCTTGTTTTTGTTATGTCATTGTACACGTGCACGCATCATGGTTTTATGAAAAAGCACGAAAAGGGAATTTCCATGCATGTTTTTACAAAACGGAAAAATGATAACGAAAAGGTAAATGAATGTAATGATGGTCACGTCGGTGGCGGTGGTTCAGACATGGCTGTCGGATGAAGCATGTTTTTCCCCCGGTTAGATACGAGGGGCTATCCAATCGTCGGATGTGCCGCTTCTATCTAGCGAGAGTGAAGCCCCAGTGACATAAATGAAATGAAATGAATAGCGAAAAGGTAGAATGCATGATTTATGAACTGCACATGCAAAGCATTCACGTGCATTCACGTAGACTTAATGAGCCTCTAGCCCACATTTTATTTCTATGGTGTAGGTAATTTTGAGACATGTGAGGACGACATTCCTCCACCCAAAGTATGAGCAAGTTGAAGAAGAATAGCCCGTGGGAGTGTGCTGGCGCAGTCAGTGCTTATTTTGACCCGTGGAGACGTAAGTAATGTTTGGGGATTTTGATAGATAGAAATGTAGGAAAAATTGTATAGTGGAACCATATTAGGGTGTTTGGTATCTGAATTTGATAATGTATAGCATTTTGTTGTGATTTTGGATATGTTTAAACAGAGGAAATGTTTAGTTTTTACACGGATCCACGCGGTTCGTTTTTATGAAATTTGGTTATGTTTTAAATATATTTTGAGTCGGTCTTTTTGGGTGTTCGATGAATGTGAGCGGTGGATGTGAGCGGTGGATGTGAGCGGTGGATGTGTTCGGTGGATGTGAGCGGTAGATGTGTTCTGTGGATGTGAGCGGTGGATGTGAGCGGTGGATGTGAGTGGTAGATGTGAGCTGTAGAGGTGATCGGTGGATGCGATCGGTGGATGCGATCGGTGGATGCGATCGGTAGATGCGATCGGTCGATGTGGTCAGTGGATGCGATCGGCAGATGTCACTGCCCTTGTGCCCTTTGTTCTGCTTGGCCGATTCCTCTTCTGTTTTAATGGTTTTATTTAATTGGTTTTTAAATATGTTTCAACAATTTATACTTTGATTTAACGAGTTAACGAAAGGATTCACTTGAAAATGTTTAAAAGAAAAATTTGTATGGGTAATTCTAGGAATAGTTTAAGGGTCGTTACACATAGCTTCTGTTTGTCCACAGATTCTGTCTTTGGTTTTAAACGTCCACGTCTTCTGATTGTCCACAGATTCTGTCTTTGCTTTTAAACGTCCACGGCTTCTACTGTCCATAGTAAGTCTTCCACGGCATGACTTCTAGTTTCTGTCTCCTATTTTATTAAGTCTTCCACTGCATGTCTGTCGTCTATTCTGCCTCAGTTTCTGTTGTCCACTCTGCCTTTTATTTAAAACGTCCAAATGTCAGAATCCTGTTTAAGTCGAAGTCAAGTCCTAGTGAAAATCCCGGAACTGTTTTCATTTCTCCCTGTCTTCTGTTTTCCTGTTTTCTTCTACCATTTATTTCTGTAACCTGATTTTAACTTATCGTTAAGTATTCAGCTCCAGAGAAGGTTTTCTCTGTGTAATGTTTTAAAAGTTCAAAAAAAAGTCTACGTTTTAAAAATGTCCAGAGTGAGGCCTTTCGACCCTGATTGGGTTTGGGGGCGTCACAGTAATAGCATCAGAGACGCCAGGTTTTAAAAGCGGTTCTGGAGAACTATCCGATTGCGCAACCCGTTACGTGAGATTGCTCCACCAACTGTAAGTGTTTAAGTTCCCGTAAAGGTTTTTGTTTATTAAATTTAGTTGCCTGTTTATAGGAACCTAAGAAAATGGTGAGAGGGAATCAAGGTGATGCAAACGACAGAGGCGACACCCTCGATCATCTAATCGAGCTAGTCGGCGTTCAATTACGCATGACGGAACGCATGATGGCGGATAATGGGAACAACAACCATGCGAATGCTCCACGTGACACTAGTGGAGACAGATTCCGACGGCTCCAACATCCTACGTTTGATGGATTATCGACGGACCCTACTCATGCCGAGGAATGGATCCGGGCGATAGAGAAAATGTTCAACTATGCAGAGGTGGAAGAAAGCAAGAAAGTGATATGTGCCACGTTTCATCTCACCAAAAACGCTGGATTTTGGTGGGACACAGTGCAGTCGACTACAGTAGCATTAAGTTGGGAAGGATTCAAGAGAATCTTCTACGAGAAATACTTCTACCGCAGCGTGAGAATGGAAAAGTTGATTGAATTCTCTCGGTTGCGACAGTATGGATCGGTAGCCAAATATGTTCAGAAATTTGAGTCACTATCCCAATACGCAACTCATTTGGTGGACACCGACGAGAACAAGGTACACCAGTTCATTCAAGGTTTGAGGATGGACCTCTTACGAGGGATCACAACCGGGGGATTCGATGAGGCACCATATACGAAGGTGGTGGCCAAGGCTTTTCAGTTGGAAGACTTAGAGACGAAGTCCCAGAAGCAGAGAGATTCATCAAGGGAATCATTCGAGACGTTCCCCAGCAACAACAACAACAGCAGCAAGGTCGTGGTTAGCAACCACAACAGCAACAAAATAGGGGCGTCAAAAGGCCCAATGAGGTTGCTGCTTATCAAGACAAGGGAAAGAGACTGATGGGAGCTCCTCAGCTTCCCGTGTGCCGCGTTGCCAGAGAAGCCACATAGGTGAATGTAGGCTCTTTACCGGCCGTTGCTTTCGGTGCGACAAGGAAGGTCATCACGTCCGGGATTGCCCAATGCCGGATAATAGGCCGAACCGTGCCACTCCTAGAGTATTCGCTCTAATGGAGAATGATGATGATGCCTAGTACACGGCGATCACAGGTACTATATTGATCTGTTGTGCACTTGCATATACCTTGTTAGATATGGGGGCCACACACTCGTTTGTGGCTAGGGACTTCGTGGTTAGGGAGGAGATCTGTATTGTACCGTCTAATCAACCCTATAGCGTTATGCTACCATCCGGAGAGTTATGCACTCCGAGCGGGTTGTACGGGGTGATATAGTGTCAGCAGGGGACCGAAAATTGTATGCCAATCATATCATTATCGGTATGAAAGGATACGATGTAATTCTGGGGATGAACTGGCTGTTTAAACATCACGCTACCATCAACTGTGGGTACGGGTTTGTGACTTTTAAGCGCCCGAACGAGAAAGAGTTCTCCTATCAGGCTATACCAAAGACACGCTCTATGCCTGTTGTATCCTCCTTAGAAGCTCAAAAGTTGATGAGGTCAGGAGGTTCTGGAATTTTAGCCTATGTGGTGGATGCTCAAAGGCAAGGTGAGGTGGAACCTTAAGACATCCCGGTGGTTCGAAACTTCTCAGAGGTTTCTTAGACGACTTACCGGGGTTGCCATCGGATCGAGACATTAAGTTTGAAACTGAATTGCGTCCTGGTGCAAAACCAGTATCGAGGAGCCCGTACTGTATGGCGCAATCATGATGTGGAGGAAGCCACTTGAGAAAGACGACCTGACATTTGGGACCAATACCCGGAGCGTTTTGATTAAGCAAATTTTAGGGACAAAATCTCTGTTAAGGTTGGTGGAATGTAACACCCGGCATTTTTGGCCATGGAATTATCCCTTGAATTAATGAACGGGGTTAAATTGCCATTAGTATAATGAATATTTTAATAGAACAAGAGAGTTTCGGAGAGACCGAATCAATGAACTAAATAGTGAATCGGTTAAAAACTAATGGAGGGGCAGTTTAGGTAGGAATTAAGGTTAGTGGGAGGTAACCAATGGATTGGTGCCAAGTGTCCAAACTTGTTGAGGAAGCCATACAGCCTCTCTTCCTCTCTTCCTCTCTTCTCTTCCCTCCTACGTGAAACACTTCTCATCTTTCATTCTCTTATCTGCTCTCTCTCTTCTAGACGACATGCGACGAATCCCAAATTTTGTCTTCTCCTGTTTTTCACCATTTCCCGTTGAAGGTAACCTTCTACGTTATTAGCAAGTTTATGTTAGTTATTTGTTAAGTGTTGTTGAAGTTTTAGGGTTAATGGACCGTTTACGCATAATATAGGTTTGAGACTCACCGAGACGTTCAAGACTTGCAACTCACGGACACCGGGTAAGTTCATATGTATAGGTTTGACCCTTAAGACCCTACAATACAGAGGTACTAGGTTTTATGTTGTCGGGATTGCTGTTGGGTAGTTAAACCGTAGGTTATGTTTTAGGTTAAGTGTGTTCTGCTTTATGTTTTGCTTAAATATTCTGTCACCTGTTTATGTGATGTTAAGCACTGTATATGTTCATTCATACACGTTTTTTCTGAAAGTCATGCAAATATTTTATGCACACGGTTTGAAGTTAAGAAAGATAAAATATGTAATGTAATGTACGATTAAGTGTGGGACGAGGACTGACATCCTGTTATCCTTGTTAAGTACCTGTCATGTACTCTTGTTCTGTATTTCTGTTATGTATCCCTGTTACGTGCCTGATCCCTGTTACGTGCCTAATAGTGCACAGTGCCTGATAGTGCACTTTTATTGCGCCAGTTCCTCTATAAGCCCCACTTATACCTTCAGTGAACTTGACGTAATGTAATGTAATGTTCATGTATTTCGAAATGTTCATGCATAGCATATGCATCACTGCATTGTATGTTCTTACTGAGCTCTAGGCTCATAGTTGAACTCCCTGTTGTAGGTAAGGACCCCATGGATGAGGATTTTGTGCCTCAGGCCGACGAATAGGTGGTTGGTGGCACGAGCTTTCGGGGGTGGTTGCGGCAGCCAGACATATTTCTGACCCGAGAGTGAAGTTCTTTTTAAATGAATGTCATGTCAGTATAGTCTATGTGGGAATTCTGTTGGGATTTTGATAATGTATAGGTTTTGGTGTTTAAGTTTTTAAACTTCTGTATTTGACAGTTGTATATATGTTCTGAAACATTCTGGAACTGTTCGGAGTTTTTCCTTTTAGGTTGTACATGGATTGTCTCAAGTCTTTGAGCTATCCATGCAGTTTGATTTCCTGAATTCTGTCATGTTTTCCAACTTCTGTCGTGTTTTCTAGCATGTTTTAAAATTGTGTTTTGAATCTGGTTTTGGGGTTTTGATGCTTTTGTGTCAAAAGATGTAAGTTGTCAAATAGAGAGGTAGCCGATCGATCGTCTGGGGTAACCGATCGATCGGCGGAGTATATGTTTATGTCTTTCAAGTCTTCAAGTTTTCCAAAAGAAAACAGTCGTCCACGCCTTCTTTAAAACAGTCGTCCACGCCCTCTGTAAAAGAGTTGTTCATTTTGTTCTGTGAACAGTCGTCCACGCTGTTCTTTAAAACAATCGTCCACGCTACCCTTTGAAAATAGTCGTCCACGTTGTTCCTTAAAACAGTAGTCCAGTTCTGCAGTTGTCCACAGTACTCGCTCGTCGAGTAATTGTTTCAAGTATTTGGCTAAGTGTTAGTCGTCCATTCTGTTGTCCATTCTGCCTGTTATTTTTAAATGTCCAAAGTCCATTATGTCTTTCAATTCTGTCGTCCATTCTGTCTTTCCATTCTGTCGTCCATTTTGCCATCTATTTTAAACGTCCAAAGTTCATTATTCCCTTCATTTCAAACGTCCACGTTTACTGCCTTTGATTTTAAACGTCCACAGCTTCTGTTTGTTCACAGATTCTGTCTTTGGTTTTAAACGTCCACGTCTTCTGATTGTCCACAGATTCTGATTGTCCACAGATTCTGTCTTTGATTTTAAACGTCCACAGCTTCTGTTTGTCCACAGATTCTTTCTTTGATTTTAAACGTCCGCAGCTTCTGTTTGTCCATATATTCTTTCTTTAGTTTTAAACGTCCACGTCTTCTGATTGTCCACAGATTCTGTCTTTGATTTTAAACGTCCACAGCTTCTATTTGTCCACAGATTATGTCTTTGGTTTTAAACGTCCACGTCTTCTGATTGTCCACAGATTCTGTCTTTGCTTTCAAACGTCAACGGCTTCTGCTGTCCACAGTAAGTCTTCCACGGCATGACTTCCAGTTTCTGTCTCCCATTTTATTAAGTCTTCCACTGCATGTTTGTCGTCTATTCTACCCTCAGTTTCTGTTGTCCACTTTGCCTTTTATTTAAAACGTCCAAATGCCAGAATTCTGTTTAAGTCGAAGTCAAGTCCTAGTGAAAATCCCGGAACTGTTTTCATTTCCCCCTGTCTTCTGTTTTCCTGTTTTCTTCTGCCATTTATTCTTGTAACCTGATTTTAACTTATCGTTAAGTATTCAGCTCCAGAGAAGGTTTTCTCTGTGTAATGTTTTAAAAGTTCAAAAAAAAGTCCACGTTTTAAAAATGTCCGGAGTGAGGCCCTTCGACCCCGATCGGGTTTGGTGGCGTCACAACATGTCCGTGTGACCGAACATAAAACTCAATTTTTTACCTTTCAACCCAAATTAAAATCCATTATGCTAAAGGCCCAACTTTTAGTCCCATTAAAATGATACATGGTTTTTCAATGTTTTTTTTAAAATTTAATATATCCAAAATCAAGTGAAAATTTTTAAATAAATTTCTAGGTTTAAACAATGAACAAGTAATAAAATGACAAGTAGAGTGTCGAACCCACGAGGACTTGTTAATTAATAATCGAATTTATTAATCTTAATTTTAAATTAAACACACGTTTTATAGTTTCAAGAATTGAAATTAAATTAAACAACCAAAATAATTAAAATAAACTAATGTAAAATATCGAAACAGATAAAATGAGATTAAATATAATTAATAAAAGCCTAGGTACTACGATTTCACTAAGACAATATTTATTTCATTCCTTCCTAATTATATTCATAAGTATTCTCCCTATGTTGATGATCGATTTCGCTAAATTCTAATACAATCTCTCTCGAGCATTACTTAGTTTATCTGATTAATGAGTTATCATGTAACACCCGAGATTTTTCGGTGTTACAATTTTTAATTATTATGCTCAGAAACGGGGAAGTGGAGAAATTTAAATCTGTTTTACGAGCAAGAAATTTTGTTAGAACCCTAGGAATTTATTAGGTTATTTGGTGGGATGTGGAGGTTTAGGAGAAACCAAATTGATGGGATTAAATTGCCATTAATATAATGCATATTTTATTAGAATTGTGGGATGTGTAGTGGGGAAACCAAACTAGAGAGTAACCGAAACAACGTACTATGAAGCGAAATTGGTAAGAAACCAATAGAGTGGCAATTTGGGTAGGAATTAAGGTGGTTGGGAGGGAGCCAATGGATGAGAGACAAGTGTCCAAGCTTGTTGGAGAAACTTTGCTATCCTCGTTTCCTCTCTTCTCTTCCTCCTACGTGAAACACTTCTCATTCTCTCTTCCCTGTTTCTCTCTTTCACTCAAAACAGACAACCTCCTCTCCACGCCGGCGATTTTCAACCTCTGTCTCTCTTCTGTTTTCTCCTATTTTCATGTTATAGGTAATCATCTACCATAGTTAACGAGTTTGGACAAGTTAAACATTAGTTTCTTGAAGTTTTAGGGTTAAGGTTTTGGAGAAGACTCGTTTTTGGTATGAAAACACGCTAGTTTGTTTTCTAAAGGTTTGAATGGAGTTTGGAGCATATCCTACTAAGTTGTTAGTTAGCATCTTTGCAACTTGGTTTATTTTTTTGAACGTGCATGTTACAGGTTCATGAATCACCGAGGACGTACGTGTAAGGCTTGCAACTCACGGACAACAGGTAAGTTCATACACGTAGGTTGGCCCTTAAGGCCTTACATCACGGAGGTACTTGGTCAAAAATGTCGTCGGGTAGTTATGTCGATGATTCGGCCATAAGTTTAGTGCCATGCTCAATGCACGGTTTAGATATCCTGTTATTCATGTGTGTTTTGAACTGTTTTCCAGTATGTTAAGTCTATGCACAATGAATGTTCATGCATACACGTTTTTCCTGAAAGTCATGTAAATATTTTATGCACGAGGTTTGAAGTTAAGAAAGATAAAACCTGTAATGTAATGTACGGTTAAGTGTAGGACGAGGACTGGCATCCTGTTCTGTATCCTTGTTATGTGCCTGATAGTGCACTGTGCCTGATAGTGCACCTCTGTTGCGCCAGTTCCTCTATAAGCCCCACTTATAACTTCTGTGCACTTGAACGTAATGTAAAGTAATATTCATGTATTTCAAAAGTTCATGCATAGCATATGCATCACTGCATTGTATGTTCTTACTGAACTCTAGGCTCATAGTTGAACTCCCTGATGTAGGTACGGACCCCATAGATGAGGATTTTGAGACTCAGGCCAACGAATAGGTGGTTGGTGGCACGAGCTTTCGGGGGTGGTTGTGGCAGCCAGACATATTTTGATCCTGTGGGGGTGTATATTTTGAAGTGTATGTCAAGTTTTGTATAGCTTTTGGGATTTTAAAACGATGTATAGACTTTGTGTTAATGTTTTAAAAATCAGTTGAATATATGTTTTGAAATATTCTGGAACTGCTTGGAGTCTTTTCTTTTAGGTTATGTGTAACACCCGACATTTTTGCCTATGTAATTATTCCTCGAATATGTAAGCGGATGTACTTCGATATTAATGCAATGACTATTTTTAATGAAATTGTCGGAGTGTTCAATTGAATGAGAGTGATTATAAAACCGATTCGACGAACTAAATAGAAATTTAGTTAAAAACCAATGGAAGGGCAAATTAGGAAGGAATTAAGGTTGGTGGGAGGGAACCAGTAGATGATTGACACTTGGCAAAACTTGTTAAAGGAGCCAATGCCTTTTCTCTTCCATTCTTCCTCATTTCTCTTCACTCTACGTGAAGCACTCTTCTGTTTTCTCTCGTCCAGGCGCCTGCGACAAATTTTCATACTTTATTTCTTCCGTTTCTTTCGGTTTCCTTCAGTAAAGGTAACCCTTTTTCACTAATTAACAAGTTTAGGTTAATTAAACGTTAATTTTTTTTTAAAGTTTAGGTTAATGTCCGATTTTGCATGTTTTAGGTTAGTGAACCACCGTTGTTGTGCGCGCATAGCTTGCTGTATTTCGGACAACAGGTAAGTTCATACGTATAGGTTTGGCCCTTAAGACCCTACAATACGGAGGTACTAGATTTTATGTTGTCGGGATTTCTGTTGGGTAGTTAAGCCATAGGTTATGTTTTAGGTTAAGTGTGTTCTGTTTTATATTCTGCTTATTATTCTGTTGCCTATCTATGAATGTTCATGCATACACGTTTCTTTCTCTGAAAGTCATGAAAAGATTTTCTGCACACGGTTTGAAGTTAAGTAAGATAAAACCTGTAATGAAATGTATGGTTAAGTGTGGATGAGGACTGACATCCTATCATATACTCCTGTTATGTCCTGTTGCGGCATGTACTCCTGTTGCGCCATCTCTTCTTCCCACTTATACCTTCATGTCCAGTGAAATGTAACGTAATGTTCATGTATTTGAAAATGTTCATGCATAGCACGTGCATCACTTTGCATTGTATGTTCTTACTGAGCTCTAGGCTAGTTGAACTCCCTGTTGCAGGTATGGATCTTCCAGAGGAGGATATTGTGCCTCAAGATGAGGAGTTGATGTAGTTGGCGGGATGAGCTCACGGGGTGGTTGCTGCAGTCAGGCAAGGGTTATTCCTGTGAGAGTGTGTTTCTGTAAGTTTATGTCGAGTCCTGTATAACTTTTGAAATTCTCAAACCGATGTATAGAATTTGCATTTATGTTTTAAATCTTCTGTTTTTGGCGAATTTTTGGAAACATATGTCAAGTTCTGCACAGCCTCTGTGATTTTAAACGTTGTATTGAATCTGTCAATGTATTTAAAACCTCTGTATTTGACAATTGTATATGCATTTTGAAATATTCTGGAACTGCTTGGAGTTTTCCTCTTTTAGGTTGTGCATGCATTGTCTCGAGTTTTAGAGCTATCCATGCAGTCTGTTTTCTTGAATTTCTGTCATGTTTTATAACTTCTGTCGTGTTTTCTAGCGCGTTTAAAATTATGTTTTGAATCGGGTTTGGAGGGTTTGAAGTTTTTAGGTTTTCTGTCCATGTACCTTCTATTTATAAGTTCTTCTGTTAAATGTTGTCTATTCTACCTTTAGTCTCTGTCTTTCGAGTTTTCAAGTATTTGGCTAAGTGTTATGTAGGATCGAGATTGTCTAAAAGGGAGGTGAATTAGACTTTTAAACTTAATTAATTAATCTAAATGATTTCTCTCTTGTCTTAAACTTCTAAGTTAACAATAACAACCAAATAAAATAGAGTGAGAGAGAGAGAGAAAAATTAACACCAGGATTTTTAACGTGGTTTGGCTAAACTTGCCTACGTCCACGCTCCAAGGCACCCCCTTGAAGATTCTTAACCTTCTCCCCACGAGAAAACACGATCGAACTTTCCGGGCGTCGATCCACAGCCTTACACAGATCTGGATTGTTCTTCACGGGCGACAATCCACTGCCTTTTACAGACTTTTAAGTTTGTAAAATGTTTGCACAACCTACACTCTCTCAAAGATAAAAATCTCAAGTTACAGAATCGAGAGGTGTAGAAAATACAGAGTATTCAAAAATTTCGCTCGTTAGGGCTCAGAAATGAAATTCACAAAAGTTGTTTCTTCGAGCAATCTTCTTTGCTTAAATACTCTGTCTGCTAATCGGCTATCTTCATTGAATGCTTCTTACTGGATAAGGAAATATATTACCGTTGGAGAAGCTTCCGTACTTAGACAGCTAGCCGTTGCGTTCTGGAGTCGCTTTTGCTCGTCGGCCATTAATGATCTGGAGTTAAGGCTTTGGACGACGTCACTGTAGCTTTGCAGTTATTTTGAATTCTGGCAGAAGATCACCGGTGGAAGTCTTTAAAATACTATCGGTTGAAGTATCTTTAAAAACCATCGGCAGAAGCATCTTAAAATGCCATCGGCAGATGTAACTTGAAACGCCATCGGCAAATGCGACATTACATTGATTGAACCGGTATAGGCAGAAGTAACATTATAACGCTGAACCGCCATCGTATAGACAGCTGGACCGCTATCGGTAGAAGTTGCTTTGAAAGTCTGAACCGCCATCGGTATATGTTTCTTTAAACAGCTGGACCGCTATCGGTAGAAGTTGCTTTGAAAGTCTGAACCGCCATCGGTATATGTTTCTTTAAACAGCTGGACCGCTATCGGTAGAAGTTGCTTTGAAAGTCTGAACCGCCATCGGTATATGTTTCTTTAAACAGCTGGACCGCTATCGGTAGAAGTTGCTTTGAAAGTCTGAACCGCCATCGGTATATGTTTCTTTAAACAGCTGGACCGCTATCGGTAGAAGTTGCTTTGAAAGTCTGAACCGCCATCGGTATATGTTTCTTTAAACAGCTGGACCGCTATCGGTAGAAGTTGCTTTGAAAGTCTGAACCGCCATCGGTATATGTTTCTTTAAACAGCTGGACCGCTATCGGTAGAAGTTGCTTTGAAAGTCTGAACCGCCATCGGTATATGTTTCTTTAAACAGCTGGACCGCTATCGGTAGAAGTTGCTTTGAAAGTCTGAACCGCCATCGGTATATGTTTCTTTAAACAGCTGGACCGCTATCGGTAGAAGTTGCTTTGAAAGTCTGAACCGCCATCGGTATATGTTTCTTTAAACAGCTGGACCGCTATCGGTAGAAGTTGCTTTGAAAGTCTGAACCGCCATCGGTATATGTTTCTTTAAACAGCTGGACCGCTATCGGTAGAAGTTGCTTTGAAAGTCTGAACCGCCATCGGTATATGTTTCTTTAAACAGCTGGACCGCTATCGGTAGAAGTTGCTTTGAAAGTCTGAACCGCCATCGGTATATGTTTCTTTAAACAGCTGGACCGCTATCGGTAGAAGTTGCTTTGAAAGTCTGAACCGCCATCGGTATATGTTTCTTTAAACAGCTGGACCGCTATCGGTAGAAGTTGCTTTGAAAGTCTGAACCGCCATCGGTATATGTTTCTTTAAACAGCTGGACCGCTATCGGTAGAAGTTGCTTTGAAAGTCTGAACCGCCATCGGTATATGTTTCTTTAAACAGCTGGACCGCTATCGGTAGAAGTTGCTTTGAAAGTCTGAACCGCCATCGGTATATGTTTCTTTAAACAGCTGGACCGCTATCGGTAGAAGTTGCTTTGAAAGTCTGAACCGCCATCGGTATATGTTTCTTTAAACAGCTGGACCGCTATCGGTAGAAGTTGCTTTGAAAGTCTGAACCGCCATCGGTATATGTTTCTTTAAACAGCTGGACCGCTATCGGTAGAAGTTGCTTTGAAAGTCTGAACCGCCATCGGTATATGTTTCTTTAAACAGCTGGACCGCTATCGGTAGAAGTTGCTTTGAAAGTCTGAACCGCCATCGGTATATGTTTCTTTAAACAGCTGGACCGCTATCGGTAGAAGTTGCTTTGAAAGTCTGAACCGCCATCGGTATATGTTTCTTTAAACAGCTGGACCGCTATCGGTAGAAGTTGCTTTGAAAGTCTGAACCGCCATCGGTATATGTTTCTTTAAACAGTTCTTTAAACAGCTGGACCGCTATCAGTAGATGTTCCTTTGAAAGTCTGAACCGCCATCGGTATATGTTTCTTTAAACAGCTGGACCGCTATCGGTAGAAGTTGCTTTGAAAGTCTAAACCACCATCGGTATATGTTTCTTTAAACAGCTGGACCGCTATCGGTAGAAGTTGCTTTGAAAGTCTGAACCGCCATCGGTAGATGTAGCTATTTTGTCGTTTAGCTGGCGGATAAATTACTCTGCGAACGACTCCACCTTTCTCGTTTAGCGATCAGTGTGAGTAAGCTTTTAGCGATGGGTAGAAGTCCTCTTTTCTTTGTCGTTTAGCGATCGGTGTGAGTAAGCTTTTAGCAATCGGTGGAAGTCCTCTTTTCTTTGTCGTTTAGCTATCGGCAGAAGTAATCTTTTCTTTGAAAGGCCATCGGAAGATGTAGAATATTTAACAGTTTTCAGCCCTGTTTAACTATTAAATCCTGAACACTAAACCAAATAATTTAAACAACTAAAATACCATTTCCAAGGGCATTTCCAACAGAAAATTCTCATATGTATAACTCATTATTCTCATATATTAAACATAATCAAATTACGTTTCTGAACATACAAATACATCATCAAAAACATGTTTAGACTTAAACAATCTATAAGTCAACAATCTCCCCCTTTTTTATGATGACAACCTATAAATTTGATTAAGTATATCTCTCCCCCATAATACGAGCTCCCCCCAGCATATGCATAAAGCAAATACTTTCGCGTATATCAGCATATATCAGCATAGATCAAAGACTTTCTCCCCCATTGACATTATCAAAAATGAGCAGAAAGACATAAGAAGCAATGCATTCAACACAATTCAGAGAAAGATGGTCAAGTACACAACAGTAGTATATCAATAAAGTTGGATACAAAAAAAAAAGATCACCTATTTAAAGAAAGCTAAAAAATGCATCCAAAAAGCTTGATTGATCCAAGAGGGCACTTCATGGGGCAAAAGGAAATAAGCATCCATAAGTGCTTGAAGTGAATCAATATCGTGAGGGAGTGGAGCTTGATAGACCACTAAATCCAGACATGGAGGAGGAAGTGGGGGTTGATAGACCACCATATCCAAGCAGGGAGCAGAAGGTGCAGAGAGTTCTGGAAACAGCACCATGTCCAGAAATGGAGTAGAAGGCACGACTGGATCTGCATACACCATCATGTCCACACATGGTGGAGGCACAAAAGGCGGAACAGCCTGAGAGGCATCCATGGAACAGGCCGGCTCGGATGAAGGGACTGGAACAGTTGCAGCAAAAGGAGTAGTAAGTTGAAGTTCAGCCATCTGAAGATCCAAGGGCATTAAGTGAGCACTATCAACAACCTCAGGGCGCATGATCGGAGGGAGGAGGTCTTTAGAACATGCCTCTGGGTAAGAAGGAAGGCTTGGAGGTACAGGGCGAAGAGCTTCAACTTCAGACCGGAGAGACCGGAAATCCAGTGACAAAATCTCCCTATGCCGATCCAGTTTCTTAGCAAGCTGATCTTGAACAACATCAAGATCCGTGCTCAAGTCCAATTTAGTCTTTATGAGCTGCGCATCTACAGAACTGAGTGCTATGCCTAGGCTCTCTATGCAGGACTTCAAACCAGAGTACTGGTCCTGAACAGAAGAAAGAGCAGTGTTGAAGCTGTCGAGGCGTGACATGAACTAATTGAACTGTGCCTCACTCATGAATGATCTCCTCTGATAAGTTTGAGGAGTTGCAGGAGCATTGGACGGGAGTGGTGAGGAGACTTGGACTTGAAGAGTAGTGTGGACTGGAGGAGCAATTGAACTTGGAGGAGCAATTGGACTTGGAGGAGTAATTGGGAGTGTAGGAGCAGTTGGAACTGCAGGAGCAGATTAAACTGAGGGAGAGGTAGGGGCTGGAGCAGGCAGAGATGGCAACAAAATAGTGGGTGGAGAAGGCACAGATATTGGAGTGGTATGTGCCACTAATGTAGGAGGTATAGGAGGAGGAGGAAGAGAAGTAAGAGGAAGGCTAGGAACAAAAGGAGGAAGGAAAAAGCTATGAGGATGGGAACGAGACACCTGAGAGGCAGAAGGTGAGTCATCAAAGGCAGGAATCTCAGACTCATCCATACCTTCATGAACAGATTCCTCTTGCAAGAGAAGTTTCCTCTTCCCAAGCTTGACAGATTTAGCCTTAGTAGCCTTTTTCTTGGTCTGATCCAAAACAAAATCTCCTTTTCGGGTTCTGTTTATCCTCATTCGCTTCAGAGTGGTCATGGAATAATAACTTGAAGATAGAAGACGGACAGGATCTTCTTCCTCTGGAAAGACAACATCAAGCTGTGAAAAGATTTTCATCAGAAGCAGGTTATAAGGAAGAGAGATAGCCTTGGATTGCACTGACTGAATCATTCGTCTAATAACAACAAATCCCAGGTTTAATGGGGTCTTTTGGTAAAGTGCAAACAGAACAAATAGTTCCATTCCACTCACCTCATCATGGTGACCGCCCTTGGGAACAATGTTGTACCCTATCATCTGATGAAAAAGCCGAGCTCGTATGGACAGGTGTTTGCCCTTTAGCTGATCAGGAATGTGGTTTGGGTCAAGAGCAATAGTGTGCAGGAACCTGTGACCCTCAGGAGAATTGAGGAAAGAGGGCTGATGTCCGGATTCGTAGAAGTGGGGGCGGCTGTCTAAATGGGAACACTCCAGAATGGCATTGATGGACTGGGGTGTGAGTACTATGTGCTTTCCAAACACATAGCTCGATATTGTAGATAAGTCGGAAGAAAAACCCAAATTTGCATAAAACATTCTAATAGCTTCAGGGTAATAGAATGAGTCAACATTAAACAGTTCCAATAACCCGAGATCCTTCAAGGGTTCAACAATATTCAAACCAGCGAAATCATCAAGTTCAATACAACGACTAGGAATCAAAGACTTATGTTTAAAATCTTCGTGATACCTTGTCTCAGCAGCTTGACTGAGGAAGAAGTAAGAGGGCCAATTAGATGCGCGGGGAATCTCACGCGACTGACGAGCTGAGACTTTGGCCTTCTTCTTGGCAGGTTTATGAACAGCGTGGGATAAAGATGCCATTGAGTCGATGAGAGAGGGAAAAATGAGAAAGAAGAAGTTTAGAGAATGGAGAGAAGACGAGTAGGGCAGGGGCTTTCTGAAATAGAGCGAAAAGTTGAAGCGTCTCAAACCAGTGAATTTAAATTAGGGCTTCGCCCGATTGGAAGAAGGCAAAACGTGGGGATCGGATATCACCCGATGGAGTATACGTGTCAGCAGATTAAAAATAAAATATATCTGCCGATGCACATCTGCCGATGCTAATTGAAAGAACTACATCTACCGATGATTTGTGAAGGATCGGACGATGTAAACAGCAAAAGCATAAAGAATAGAAGAACCTTAATGTTTCTCACACTGAATAAGACCTAATCTTATTCTAATATTACAGAAGGTTTTCTCATCCAAAGGTTTTGTAAAGATATCAGCCAATTGATCTACAGAGTTGACAAATTCCAAGGAAATATCACCTCTTTGAACATGATCTCTTATGAAGTGATATCTAACATCGATATGCTTAGTTTTAGAATGTTGGATTGGATTTTTGGAAATGTTTATAGCACTGGTGTTGTCACACCGAATAGGAATCCTATCGTAGAACAGATTATAATCCTCTAGAGTCTGCTTCATCCACAACATTTGTGCACAACAACTGCCAGCAGCAATATATTCACTCTCAGCAGTTGACAATGCAATAGAATTCTGTTTCTTCGAGTACCAAGACACTAGAGATTCTCCTAAGAACTGACAAGTGCCACTAGTGCTCTTCCTATCAACTAGACTACGAGCATAATCAGAATCTGAGTATCCTATCAGATCAAAAGAAGTGCCCTTCGGATACCATTGACCTAAGTCATGAGTTCCACTCAAATATTTAAATATTCTCTTGACTGCATTTAAGTAGGACTCCTTAGGAGCAGCTTGGAATCTAGCACAGAGACGAACACTAAAGAGAATATCTGGCCTACTAGCAGTCAGATATAACAAAGATCCAATCATACCACGATATTTTTTAATATCAACATTTGTTCCATTTTCATCTTTGCCCAACTTGGTTGTGGTACTCATGGGAGTCTTGGAAGACTTAGAGGATTTTAATCCAAATCTTTTCAAGAGGTCTTTGATGTATTTTTCTTGGCAGAAAAAAATACCAGAGGATTTTTGGCTAATTTGGAATCCTAAGAAGAATTTTAGCTCCTCCATCATACTCATTTCAAATTCACTTTGCATAAGGGAAGAAAATTCATCACACATAGAGACATTAGTTGATCCAAAAATAATGTCATCGACATAGATTTGCACTAACATAATATCATTGCCCGTTTGCATGGTAAATAGAGTTGAATCGGTGTTACCCTTTTTGAACTTCCTTTCCTCAAGGAAATTCTTCAATCTATCATACCAAGCTCTAGGAGCCTGTTTTAATCCATAGAGAGTTTTCCTAAGTTTGTAAACATGATCAGGTTTTTCATAGTTTTCAAATCCTAAGGGCTGCTCTACATAAACTTCTTCCATGATATAACCATTTAAAAAGGCACTCTTTATATCCATTTAAAAGAGTGTGAAGTTTTTGTAGTAAGCATATGCTAATAGCATCCTTATAGACTCTAATCTAGCTACAGGTGCAAAGGTTTCCTCAAAATCTACTTCTTCTTCTTGATTGTATCCTTTAGCAACCAATCTGTCTTTATTTCTAACAACTATGCCACTTTCATCCATCTTGTTCTTAAATACCTATTTTGTTCCTATAATTGGATAATTGTCTGGTTTTGGAACAAGTTCCCAGACATTGTTCCTCTCAAATTGGTTTAACTCTTCCTGCATAGCCATAATCCAATTTTCATCCAGCTCAGCTTCCTCGAATTTCTTAGGTTCTATTTGGGAAATAAATGCTACATTGGCACAGAGATTCCTAAGGAAGGATCACCTAAAACTTTATCTAATGGATGGTTTCTTACATACTTCCAATCTCTAGGCAGAGCTGTAAATTCATCCTTGACCGGAACAAGATCTAGAGAACTTGAAGTAGGTTCTAGGGATTTTTCAGTTTGAGGGATATCTGTAGGCTTATCTAAGGAAAGAGAATCTATATGCTTTTCTAAGGGAACATCGTCATCCACATTGATTGTGAGCTGAGGGGACTCATCAAAGTTGACATGTACAGATTCCTCTACAACTAGAGTTCTCCTATTGAACACCCTATAAGCTTTTGTAACGCCCCGAGTTATCTGAACCCGGTTCGTCACACCAAAGCCCGTACATGACTAAAAATTACAACCGTATTATTATTTTTTTTTAAAGAAAAACTTGCAGCGGAAATCATCTAAATAAAAATAGAGTTAAACAAAACTATTGTACAATGCTTGAATACTCAGTTAAAATTTTGGGGATAATCGGCAAAAGGAATAAAGGATTAAATCACAAAACACTTCGTAAGTTTCAAAAGTCAAACGCATCGCCCGCTAAACAAAGTCAACAAAAAGGGGTTGAAGCAGAAAATAGAAGACATCATCCGGTGGCAAAACGACAAAATGCACTCTACATCTTCCGATGACGTCAGCCAGATGATTTCCTTCATCCGATCGACTTTGTTCTACATCCACCAGTGACTAAACGACAAAATACTCTCTACACCTTCCGATGACGTCAGCACGCATCTGCCGATGAGTTTACTGAGACATCATCCGATAGACTTAAACCTACACCTTCCGATGACGTCAGCACGCATCTGCCGATGAGTTTACTAAGACATCATCCGATAGACTTAAACCTACACCTTCTGATGACGTCAGCACGCATCTGCCGATGAGTTTACTGAGACATCATCTGATAGCTTCCACTGAAGACATCTTCTGATAGACAACAGAACAACAACTTAACCTACAGAAAAGAATTTACTCACTTCACTGAAACCATTCAAAAGCATTTCAAACCATTACATTACTAAAAATTCAGTGAGTGCCAACAGACACTATTATAAAAAAAAGAACTCAAAAACGTATTCAAAACATCAGAATCACTTCTATCATGAAACTCAACAAATTTAAATTGAAACACTGTCAACTAAACTTTCAGATTACTGACACCAGTTAACCCGCCTCATCAGTTTACCAGGCCGAAACATGAATGTGCTCCTCCAACCAGCCTATTCCTCAGTGAACTCAGAGAATTCACCTGTAGTATCCTCAACACCTACATCACAAAACTCATCTATTAGCCTAATGCTAAGTAAGTAAAGCAGTAATAGAATGAATTACTGAAACATAAATTCCTAAACATGCAGTTTCTACTTTCTCATCTCAGTTGCATACACATATGTTCATAAACTGATCTGATCCCTCGGTTCCCTTGGGAGTGGGATCAATTCTCCCAATGTCATACATCCTCTACTCGATTAAGGGGCGGATGAATTCCCTTAATAGCTGTTCTGTCACATTCAGTTCATACCTCACCATTCTTACATGGAAATTCATTTTTGTAATCTTTCAAAAACATGATGCATGACATACAAAATCATTCACAACATGCATAACCCTACTGTTTTGTGATGTAGGCCCGAAGGCACATGCATACTTTACTTACCTGGCTCCCCTGGAAATGCTCGGTTACAACTGCTCCAAAACTCGCTCACCTAAGGCCATGACAGTACGTTAATCCAACCCTTACTAAACCTTACCAAAAATCAATAATATGTTTGAGGAAATCGATTTGAAACTCTACTACCCGTGCATCCCCATTTATCACCAAGAACCTGAACCCACCATCAATCACAGAAACCTCGAAACCTTCACATTGTATTCTCTCAGTAAACTAATCGCTAAAATGCAAGAAAACAAGACTTACCTAGGCTGAAGGAGAATCGGGCGAGAGAATCGCTTAGGGAGTTCTACTGCTCGAGCTGAACACCAAAGAGGAAAAATAGGGGATAGTGGCGGCTACTCTCACTGGACTTTTCCTTAAATATGTTATCCACTATGTAAAATTCTAATTACCATCATGTCCTCGCCTGATCATTTATTAACCTAATCAATAACTCTCCTCAACCCTTCTGTAAAAGTTCATTATTAATGATAGATTAAATTTTTGGTTCAATGGAACCGGGAGCTACAGCTTTACTGGAAAAAGAATAACCCAAAAAAATTCCAAGATCAGATTTGGAATCGAATTTTCCTAAATTATCCTTAGTATTAAGAATGAAACATTTACTACCGAATGCTCTAAAGTATTTGACAGAGGGAGTTTTTCCATGCCAGAGCTCATAAGGAGTTTTCTCAAGAATTGATCTTATAGAGACCCGATTGAGCACATAACAGGCTATTGACACAGCTTTAGCCCAGAAATATTTTGGAAGAGTATTTTCATTAAGCATAGTCCTAGCAAGCTCTTAGAGAGATCTATTCTTCCTCTCAACAACACCATTTTGCTGAGGGGTTCTATGGGAAGAGAAATTGTACTCAATTCCATTTTTGAGATACAAAAGTTCAAATTTTTCATTTTCAAACTCTCCACCATGATCACTACGAATAGCAACTATGGTGAGCTCCTTTTCATTTTGAACTCTTTTCCTAAAGCTAGAGAATGTATCAAAAGTTTCATCCTTTGACTTCAGAAAGAATACCCAAGTGAATCTAGAGAAGTCATCGACAATGACATAAGCATAGAATTTTCTTCCTAAGCTGGCTATATTAGAAGGACCGAAAAGGTCCATGTGAAGGAGTTGGAGAGGCTTAGAAGTAGAGATTGCATTCTTTGATGCAAAAGAACTTTTGATCTGCTTACCCATTTGGCAGGCATCACAGACCTTATCCTTCTCAGAGGATATCTTAGGGATCCCTCTAACTAAATTATCCTTAGTAATCTTAGCTAAGGTATCCATCCCTACGTGTCCTAATCTCCTATGCCAAGTCCAGCAATCATTAGAAGAATTAGCAGCAAAACATTTTTCATCATTGCAAACAAAATTATCTAAGTCAATGATATAAATATTTTCTTTCCTATAGCCAGTAAAGAGAGTTTTGCCATTTGATGCATCCTTAATTATACAGGAGTTTGATTCAAAGATCACCTTATATCCTTTATCACATAACTGGCTAATACTAAGCAAATTATGCGTTAATCCTTCAACTAAAAGCACATTTTCAATAATAGGATTAAGACTGTTACCTATATTGCCGATGCCAACAATTTTGCCCTTTTGGTTTCCACCAAAAGTAACACTTCCTTTCTTCTTGTTGACAACAACAAACATAGTTGAGTCTCCTGTCATATGCATCGAGCATCCACTGTCGAGGTACCACAGGTTCTTTCCAGGGGAGGACTCAACCTGCAAAACAGTGTTCAAGTAGTCTCCTTTGGTACCCAAATCTTTTGGGTCCTAGTGTTAGTTTTGGTTCTTTTAGAAACCCACTGTAATTTACTACTTGATTTCTTATTAAATTTCAGAGGACATTCATATGATTTATGCCCTACTTCATTGCAAGCATGACAGATAAAAGATTTAACAAAGAAGTTCTTATATACTTTCTTTTTGCTAAATCTATCATATCCTAAGCCAACTTTATCAAACGTAACTCTCTGGCTTCCTAACAACATGTTCAGATTTTTACTGCCATTAGTAAATTTCAGGACAATGTTATTTAAATCCATATTTTTGCTTTTCAGTTCAGTTATGTCCTTTTTCTGCAGATTAAGCTCATTTGCATGCTTCTCAATTAAGTTCACATTTTCCTTTTTCAACAGGTTGTATTTGGACTTAAGTATGCTGTATTGTTTTACTAAATCATTGAAGGCGTTAATTAAATTACCTTCATCATTATCACTCTCACTATCACTCAAAATATTGGACGAAGAACTAACCTTATCCTCGTGTGCCATGAAACACAGGTTGACAACCTCTTCCTCTTCAGAAGAAGTGTCACCTTCACTGTCATCCCAAGTTGCCTTCATAGCCTTCTTCTTAAACTTCTTAAGATTCTTCTTGGCTTGTGGACAGTCTGCCTTCATATGGCCAGGCTTGCCACATTCAAAACAAGTGATCTCCTTCTCTTTTTGAGGCTTTTCTCCTCTCGAGAATTTCCTCCCATGCATCTTTTTTCTCTGGAGGAACTTACTAAATCTTCTAGTGATGAGAACAATGTCCTCATCATCTTCTTCTTCCTCAGATTCATCTTGTCTGCTCGAAGAGGCTTTAAGAGCTATGTCCTTTTTCTTGGAGATCTCATTTTTCTTGAGATCTTCCTTCTCATTTGCTCTCATGGTTATCTCATGCGTCATGAGTGAACCAATGAGCTCCTCAAGCTTCATTGCCTTGAGATTTTTAGCCTCCTGGATTGCTGTTACTTTGGGTTGCCAGACTCTTGGTAAACATCGAAGAATCTTTCTTACTAGTTCTTCTCCTGAATAAGTCTTACCAAGACCTTTTAAGCCATTAGTAATATTAATAAAACGAGTAAACATAGAGGAGATAGATTCATCCTTTTCCATTGAGAATAGTTCGTACTGATGTACAAGCATGCTTAATTAACTTTCTTTAACTTGGTTTGTTCTCTCATGCGTAACTTCTAATAAGTGCCAAATCTCTTGTGCGCTTTCACACCCTTGTACTCTATTAAACTCATCTCTATTTAGAGCACAGTACAAAGTGTTTATTGCCTTGGCATTTAGGCTCAGATTTCTTTTGTCAGAATTTGTTAACTCAGCTACTGGTTTAGGAGTTCTAACTCCATTTTCAACTTTTACAGCCTGGAAAGGGCCATTTTCTATTATGCCCCATATCTCACAGTCCATAGCTTGAACAAAAATTTTCATTCTAGCTTTCCAGTACACATAATCACTACCTTCAAAGAAAGGAGGTCTATTAATAGTTTGACCTTCTACGTGTGTTGAGTTTGTGTTGAATGCCATTGTAATAGTATCTTAGACAATATTTACCTCTCTCTAATACCAATTGTAGGATCGAGATTGTCTAAGAGGGGGGTGAATTAGACTTTTAAACTTAATTAATTAATCTAAATGATTTCTCTCTTGTCTTAAACTTCTAAGTTAACAATAACAACCAAATAAAATAGAGTGAGAGAGAGAGAAATTAACACCAGGATTTTTAACGTGGTTCGGCTAAACTTGCCTACGTCCACGCTCCAAGGCACCCCCTTGAAGATTCTTAACCTTCTCCTCACGAGAAAACACGATCGAACTTTCCGGGCGTCGATCCACAGCCTTACACAGATCTGGATTGTTCTTCACGGGCGACAATCCACTGCCTTTTACAGACTTTTAAGTTTGTAAAATGTTTGCACAATCTACACTCTCTCAAAGATAAAAATCTCAAGTTACAGAATCGAGAGGTGTAGAAAATACAGAGTATTCAAAAATTTTGCTCGTTAGGGCTCAGAAATGAAATTCACAAAGTTGTTTCTTCGAGCAATCTTCTTTGCTTAATTACTCTGTCGCTATTCGGTTTACTCATTGAATCTTCTTACTGCGAAGGAGATAATATTACAAGTTGAAGACTTCCGTCTTAGTAGCTATCCGTTTCGTTCCTGGAGTCTCTTGTCCGCTCGTCGGCCATTAATGATCTGGAGACGGCTTTTGCACTCACTGTACTGCGCGGTTATTTGAATTCTGTCGGAAGATCCCGGTGGAATTCTTTAAATACTATCAGTTGAGTATCTTTAAAAGCTTCGGCAGAAGCATCGTAAATGCCATCACAATGTACTTAAAAGCATAGGCAGATGCGACATTACTGTTGAACGGGATCGGCAGAAGTACATTATAACACTGAACCGCAATCGGTATATGTGTTCTTTAAACAGCTGACCGCTATCAGTAGATGTTCCTTTGAAAGTCTGAACCGCCATCGGTATATGTTCTTTAAACAGCTGGACCGCTATCGGTAGAAGTTGCTTTGAGAGTCTGAACCGCCATCGTATATATTTCTTTAAACATCTGGACCGCTATCGGTAGAAGTTGCTTTGAAAGTCTGAACCGCCATCGGTATATGTTTCTTTAAACAGCTGGACCGCTATCGGTAGAAGTTGCTTTGAAAGTCTGAACCGCCATCGGTATATGTTTCTTTAAACAGCTGGACCGCTATCGGTAGAAGTTGCTTTGAAAGTCTGAACCGCCATCGGTATATGTTTCTTTAAACAGCTGGACCGCTATCGGTAGAAGTTGCTTTGAAAGTCTGAACCGCCATCGGTATATGTTTCTTTAAACAGCTGGACCGCTATCGGTAGAAGTTGCTTTGAAAGTCTGAACCGCCATCGGTATATGTTTCTTTAAACAGCTGGACCGCTATCGGTAGAAGTTGCTTTGAAAGTCTGAACCGCCATCGGTATATGTTTCTTTAAACAGCTGGACCGCTATCGGTAGAAGTTGCTTTGAAAGTCTGAACCGCCATCGGTATATGTTTCTTTAAACAGCTGGACCGCTATCGGTAGAAGTTGCTTTGAAAGTCTGAACCGCCATCGGTATATGTTTCTTTAAACAGCTGGACCGCTATCGGTAGAAGTTGCTTTGAAAGTCTGAACCGCCATCGGTATATGTTTCTTTAAACAGCTGGACCGCTATCGGTAGAAGTTGCTTTGAAAGTCTGAACCGCCATCGGTATATGTTTCTTTAAACAGCTGGACCGCTATCGGTAGAAGTTGCTTTGAAAGTCTGAACCGCCATCGGTATATGTTTCTTTAAACAGCTGGACCGCTATCGGTAGAAGTTGCTTTGAAAGTCTGAACCGCCATCGGTATATGTTTCTTTAAACAGCTGGACCGCTATCGGTAGAAGTTGCTTTGAAAGTCTGAACCGCCATCGGTATATGTTTCTTTAAACAGCTGGACCGCTATCGGTAGAAGTTGCTTTGAAAGTCTGAACCGCCATCGGTATATGTTTCTTTAAACAGCTGGACCGCTATCGGTAGAAGTTGCTTTGAAAGTCTGAACCGCCATCGGTATATGTTTCTTTAAACAGCTGGACCGCTATCGGTAGAAGTTGCTTTGAAAGTCTGAACCGCCATCGGTATATGTTTCTTTAAACAGCTGGACCGCTATCGGTAGAAGTTGCTTTGAAAGTCTGAACCGCCATCGGTATATGTTTCTTTAAACAGCTGGACCGCTATCGGTAGAAGTTGCTTTGAAAGTCTGAACCGCCATCGGTATATGTTTCTTTAAACAGCTGGACCGCTATCGGTAGAAGTTGCTTTGAAAGTCTGAACCGCCATCGGTATATGTTTCTTTAAACAGCTGGACCGCTATCGGTAGAAGTTGCTTTGAAAGTCTGAACCGCCATCGGTATATGTTTCTTTAAACAGCTGGACCGCTATCGGTAGAAGTTGCTTTGAAAGTCTGAACCGCCATCGGTATATGTTTCTTTAAACAGCTGGACCGCTATCGGTAGAAGTTGCTTTGAAAGTCTGAACCGCCATCGGTATATGTTTCTTTAAACAGCTGGACCGCTATCGGTAGAAGTTGCTTTGAAAGTCTGAACCGCCATCGGTATATGTTTCTTTAAACAGCTGGACCGCTATCGGTAGAAGTTGCTTTGAAAGTCTGAACCGCCATCGGTATATGTTTCTTTAAACAGCTGGACCGCTATCGGTAGAAGTTGCTTTGAAAGTCTGAACCGCCATCGGTATATGTTTCTTTAAACAGCTGGACCGCTATCGGTAGAAGTTGCTTTGAAAGTCTGAACCGCCATCGGTATATGTTTCTTTAAACAGCTGGACCGCTATCGGTAGAAGTTGCTTTGAAAGTCTGAACCGCCATCGGTATATGTTTCTTTAAACAGCTGGACCGCTATCGGTAGAAGTTGCTTTGAAAGTCTGAACCGCCATCGGTATATGTTTCTTTAAACAGCTGGACCGCTATCGGTAGAAGTTGCTTTGAAAGTCTGAACCGCCATCGGTATATGTTTCTTTAAACAGCTGGACCGCTATCGGTAGAAGTTGCTTTGAAAGTCTGAACCGCTATCAGTAGATGTAGCTATTTTGTCGTTTAGCGATCGGTGGAAGTCCTCTTTTCTTTGTCGTTTAGCGATCGGTGGAAGTCCTCTTTTCTTTGTCGTTTAGCGATCGGTGTAAGTAAGCTTTTAGCGATCGGTGGAAGTCCTCTTTTCTTTGTCGTTTAGCGATCGGTGGAAGTCCTCTTTTCTTTGTCGTTTAGCGATCGGTGGAAGTCCTCTTTTCTTTGTCGTTTAGCGATCGGTGGAAGTCCTCTTTTCTTTGTCGTTTAGCGATCGGTGGAAGTCCTCTTTTCTTTGTCGTTTAGCTACCGGCAGAAGTAATCTTTTCTTTGAAAGGCCATCGGAAGATGTAGAATATTTAACAGTTTCCAGCCATGTTTAACTATTAAATCCTGAACACTAAACCAAATAATTTAAACAACTAAAATACCCTTTCCAAGGGCATTTCCAACAAAAAAATTCTCATATATTAAACATAATCAAATTACGTTTCTGAACATACAAATACATCATCAAAAACATCTTTAGACTTAAACACTCTATAAGTCAACATGTTAGTCGTCCACACCTTCAGTAAAACAGTTGTCATTCTCTTATGTAAAATAGTCGTCCACGTCCATTCTGCCTTCAAAATAATGGTCTATTTTGCCTTCGGTTTCTGTTCTTTTATTCCGCTAAGTGTTATCATCCAAAGTTATCGTCCACGATAACGTCGCCGAGAGTCTGCCTGTTATTTTAAAAGTCCAAAGTCTGTCTTTGATTTCAAACGTCCACAGACTCCTGTGTCCACTGCTTTTGTCTTTTAGTGCAAACGTCAACGGACGCCTGTGTCCATTGCTTTTGTCTTTTAGTGCAAACGTCCACGGACTCCTGTGTCCACTGCTTTTGTCTTTTAGTGCAAACGTCCACGGACTCCTGTGTCCACTGCTTTTGTCTTTTAGTGCAAACGTCCACGGACTCCTGTGTCCACTGCTTTTGTCTTTTAGTGCAAACGTCCACGGACTCCTGTGTCCACTGCTTTTGTCTTTTAGTGCAAACGTCCACGGACTCCTGTGTCCACTGCTTTTGTCTTTTAGTGCAAACGTCCACGGACTCCTGTGTCCACTGCTTTTGTCTTTTAGTGCAAACGTCCACGGACTCCTGTGTCCACTGCTTTTGTCTTTTAGTGCAAACGTCCACGGACTCCTGTGTCCACTGCTTTTGTCTTTTAGTGCAAACGTCCACGGACTCCTGTGTCCACTGCTTTTGTCTTTTAGTGCAAACGTCCACGGACTCCTGTGTCCACTGCTTTTGTCTTTTAGTGCAAACGTCCACGGACTCCTGTGTCCACTGCTTTTGTCTTTTAGTGCAAACGTCCACGGACTCCTGTGTCCACTGCTTTTGTCTTTTAGTGCAAACGTCCACGGACTCCTGTGTCCACTGCTTTTGTCTTTTAGTGCAAACGTCCACGGACTCCTGTGTCCACTGCTTTTGTCTTTTAGTGCAAACGTCCACGGACTCCTGTGTCCACTGCTTTTGTCTTTTAGTGCAAACGTCCACGGACTCCTGTGTCCACTGCTTTTGTCTTTTAGTGCAAACGTCCACGGACTCCTGTGTCCACTGCTTTTGTCTTTTAGTGCAAACGTCCACGGACTCCTGTGTCCACTGCTTTTGTCTTTTAGTGCAAACGTCCACGGACTCCTGTGTCCACTGCTTTTGTCTTTTAGTGCAAACGTCCACGGACTCCTGTGTCCACTGCTTTTGTCTTTTAGTGCAAACGTCCACGGACTCCTGTGTCCACTGCTTTTGTCTTTTAGTGCAAACGTCCACGGACTCCTGTGTCCACTGCTTTTGTCTTTTAGTGCAAACGTCCACGGACTCCTGTGTCCACTGCTTTTGTCTTTTAGTGCAAACGTCCACGGACTCCTGTGTCCACTGCTTTTGTCTTTTAGTGCAAACGTCCACGGACTCCTGTGTCCACTGCTTTTGTCTTTTAGTGCAAACGTCCACGGACTCCTGTGTCCACTGCTTTTGTCTTTTAGTGCAAACGTCCACGGACTCCTGTGTCCACTGCTTTTGTCTTTTAGTGCAAACGTCCACGGACTCCTGTGTCCACTGCTTTTGTCTTTTAGTGCAAACGTCCACGGACTCCTGTGTCCACTGCTTTTGTCTTTTAGTGCAAACGTCCACGGACTCCTGTGTCCACTGCTTTTGTCTTTTAGTGCAAACGTCCACGGACTCCTGTGTCCACTGCTTTTGTCTTTTAGTGCAAACGTCCACGGACTCCTGTGTCCACTGCTTTTGTCTTTTAGTGCAAACGTCCACGGACTCCTGTGTCCACTGCTTTTGTCTTTTAGTGTAAACATCCACGAACTTCTGTTGTCCACTGTCCCTGTCTTTTATTTCTGTCGTCCAAACCTGTCTGTCCACTTTTGTGTTTTCCATTTTATGTCTTTCCATTTTAATGTTTAAGGCAGAGGTCACTTCGACCGATTTTGTCACCGAGGTCACTTCGATCGATTTCGTCACCGAGGTCACTTCGACCGATTTCATCACCGAGGTCACTTCGACCGATTTCAGCACCGAGGTCACTTCGACCGATTTCATTATCGAGGTCACTTCGACCGAAACTCAGTCTTACTACTCTTTTGCACTTCGACCGATTTTGTGGTGGGTCATAGCTCTTCAAGTACTGTGTCTTGTCGACCGAAAACCCTACTTTAAAACACATTGTCCATTCTGTTATGTGAACAGTCGTCCACGCTGTCTTTTATTTCTGTCGTCCACAGCATCTATTATCCACTGTAGCCTTCCACTGCATGATTTCCAGTTTATGTTTCCCATTTTATTAAGTCTTCCACTGCCTGTCTGTCGTCTATTCTGCCTTCTGTTTTTGTCGTCCATTCTACCTTTTATTTAAAACGTCCAAAGTATTCTTCTGTCTTCCTGTTTTCTTCTGTCGTTTATTTCTGTAGTACGATTTTAATTGTCATCCAGTTTTAAATGTCTTCCAGTCTTCAATTCCAGAGAAGGTTTATATTCTGTGTAAAGTTTTAAAAATTAAAAAGAAAATATATGTCACGTTTTAAATGTCCAGTGTGAGGCTCTTCGACCCCGATCGGGTCGGGGGTCGTCACATATCACTTCTCAGTCTCAAATCCTACATTAATCAAATATAATTAAATTGAGAAATCACAATGATCACATCAATGCCGTAACTATCTCTAGCCTACGCATATTTATGACAATAATTTCAGTGCTCGGGAGTTTATCACCTCTCAGTCTTAAAACACCCCAAAAATCAAGTAAAGATTGGCCAGAAATTTATAAGCTTTAAGAACGGAAATTAAATGCGCCAACAATATTGAAAGAAATACTTATTGAATTTAATTAAACAAAAAAATAGAAAATAAACATCGTTTGGCTACATCGTAGCCCTAGAAGAGAAATTTAGTTCATGCTAGAATAAAGAGAAACAATAAAAATAATAAAGATGTTCATAGTTCAGAAGAGAAAGGGAAAGAAAAACTATGCTGAAATTCAGTTTTCGAAGCTCTCGCTCCATTTCGGTCTCCGTCTCGCTAGAGCTTCTCTCAATGATAGTCTCCCTCTCTCGTCAGGGCTCATTCTGAATGATGCTCCTTCATAGTTAGTTAACCTAATTCTTAATCAATTTGAATCCCACAAATCTGAAGCCCACAATCAATCTCAACGGTTGAGATTAAAACAATTAAAATAACCGAACGGTTAGGATTTTTTCTGCTTTCCTTAAAATCCCGCTTCAGCCGATCGATCGCGAGATGTGGGCGATCGATCGGCTAGTCTTCTGTTCACCGCCACACGTTGATATTTTTATTTCGTTATTTTTCTTCATTCTGCACTATATTTATTCTTCTTTGATCCTTAACCTGTTAGATTTAATCTTATCTGCACACTTACACCAGAAACGTTAAATTCATTCAAATGCTTGAGAAAAACTTATCGAATCAATATTAAAGAGTCCGAATAAGTGTGTATACACACTTATCAGTAAATGATATGATCATAGCAATTTTTTTAAATATTTCAACATCAAGATTAAAAGTAATGTTACACTTTATATTCTAATTTTACGTATTTTGTGATGCCCCCCGAACCCGATCGGGGTCGAAGGACGTCACTCTGGAACATTTTAAAACGTGGTATTATTATTATTATTTTTTAACTTTTAAAACATTACACAGAGAACTTACAGAGAGGAGTACTCTAGACGAGAGCAGGAAGGCAGGGGGTAATGAAAACGGAAAAACAGAAGACATATTAAAACTTTGAACTACAGTAATAGAAGACTGAATAGAAATAAATGACAGAATAAAACACGAAGACAGAATACTTTGGACGTTTAAATAACAGGCAGAATGGACGACAGAAACAAGGAGCAGAATAGACCTTAGACGTTTAAAATAACTGGCAGACTTTGGACTTTTAATATAACAGGCAGACTCTCGGCGACGTTATCGTGGATGATAACTTTGAACGATAACACATAGCCAAATGGAAATGGTCGACAGGTTTGGACGACGTTATCATCAACTGACTTTGGACGATAACTTTGAACGACTAACACTTAGCCAAATATTTGAAAACTCGAAAGACAGAAACTGAAGGCATAAAACTTCAAACTTCACAAAAACCCGATTCAAAACATAGTCTTAAAACACGTATGAAAACATGACAGAAGTTAGAAAACATGACAGAAGTTAGAAAACATGACAGAAGTTAGAAAACATGACAGAAGTTAGAAAACATGACAGAAGTTAGAAAACATGACAGAAGTTAGAAAACATGACAGAAGTTAGAAAACATGACAGAAGTTAGAAAACATGACAGAAGTTAGAAAACATGACAGAAGTTAGAAAACATGACAGAAGTTAGAAAACATGACAGAAGTTAGAAAACATGACAGAAGTTAGAAAACATGACAGAAGTTAGAAAACATGACAGAAGTTAGAAAACATGACAGAAGTTAGAAAACATGACAGAAGTTAGAAAACATGACAGAAGTTAGAAAACATGACAGAAGTTAGAAAACATGACAGAAGTTAGAAAACATGACAGAAGTTAGAAAACATGACAGAAGTTAGAAAACATGACAGAAGTTAGAAAACATGACAGAAGTTAGAAAACATGACAGAAGTTAGAAAACATGACAGAAGTTAGAAAACATGACAGAAGTTAGAAAACATGACAGAAGTTAGAAAACATGACAGAAGTTAGAAAACATGACAGAAGTTAGAAAACATGACAGAAGTTAGAAAACATGACAGAAGTTAGAAAACATGACAGAAGTTAGAAAACATGACAGAAGTTAGAAAACATGACAGAAGTTAGAAAACATGACAGAAGTTAGAAAACATGACAGAAGTTAGAAAACATGACAGAAGTTAGAAAACATGACAGAAGTTAGAAAACATGACAGAAGTTAGAAAACATGACAGAAGTTAGAAAACATGACAGAAGTTAGAAAACATGACAGAAGTTAGAAAACATGACAGAAGTTAGAAAACATGACAGAAGTTAGAAAACATGACAGAAGTTAGAAAACATGACAGAAGTTAGAAAACATGACAGAAGTTAGAAAACATGACAGAAGTTAGAAAACATGACAGAAGTTAGAAAACATGACAGAAGTTAGAAAACATGACAGAAGTTAGAAAACATGACAGAAGTTAGAAAACATGACAGAAGTTAGAAAACATGACAGAAGTTAGAAAACATGACAGAAGTTAGAAAACATGACAGAAGTTAGAAAACATGACAGAAGTTAGAAAACATGACAGAAGTTAGAAAACATGACAGAAGTTAGAAAACATGACAGAAGTATAAGAAATCAGATTGCATGGATAGCTCTAAAATCCGAGACAATCCATGCACAACCTAAAAAACAAATCAAAACACACATGAATAACAGGACATCTAAACAATGCACTGAGCATGGCAATAAACTTACTTATGGTCAAATCATCGACCTAACTACCCAACAATAACCAGACGACATTTTTAACCTAGTATCTCCGTGATGTAGGGCCTCAAGGGCCAACCTACGGGTATGAACTTACCTGTTATTCGTGAAGTTGTAAGTTTTGAACGTGTTGCCTCGGTGATGCACGAACCTATAACATGCACGTAAAGAAAATAAACAGAGCTGCAAATGCTAACTAATAACTTAGTAGGACATGCTCAAAACTCCATTCAAACCTTTAAAAAACTAACCTACGTGTTTTCATCCAAAAACAGTGAGTTTTCTCCAAAATATCTTAACCATAAACTTCAACAAAACTCACATTTAAACTTGTCTAAACTCATTAACTTTAGTAGATGATTACCTTCACTGGTGAAAATCGGAGAAAACGAGAAAAAGCGGAGTTTAGAACCGTCGCTGGTAGCCTGGAAGAGAGAAAGCAGAGAGGAGTGGAGAGAGCAGAGAAGAGAAAGTGAGTGTTTCACGTAGGAGGAGAACATGTCTTGTTCAACAAGTTGAACACATGGCATCCAACCATTGGTTTCCTTCCACCAACCTTAATTGGCTTCCCATTTTGCCCTTCCATTGATTTCTAACCAAATTGTTTTGTTTTGGTTGTCCATAGTTTGGTTTTCCAAGTAAATTGTCACTTAAATCCTTTGATTCGTTTTTCTCCAAAAATCAACTTTTTCCGTAAGGCATCACAAAATTTCAATAAAATTACGCATTCTATTAATGGCCAATTAACCTCATTTAATAGTTCAAGGAATAATTACATGGCTAAAATGTCGGGTGTTAAATATTTAATCTTATACTTTGATGTGTCATTTATTAACTGAGTCATATAATATATTAGTTTAAATATTTATATCATAACATAATATTTACGTTAATAACGTATAACACGAAACAATACATCACAGTGTAAACCTAGTATTACTGCTAAATTAATTATACAAGACTTGAGATAAATTAATGATTTCATATAGTCAAATACATGATTAAACACGTTAATCCGACCTAATATGGTTTGGTTCAAACATATTATGAAAGAGGGAGTAAATATTTCCAACCTTTTGAAATTTGAAGTAGACTTTTAGGTTAATTATTGATGGTTCATTCACATTACACAATGTCTTTTGACTATTAATATTAAATTTATTACATAAATGTTGATATTTCAAGAAGCTTTTTACTAAGGAAACTGTATATTTATTACTTGTTAATATCAAAAATAAACAAATAAAGTAAAATATTAAGGAAATTGTGGAGGGGAAAGGATGACCACTCATTAAAATATTAAATTAGTAAATAATAATATAGTTGGAATGATTGAAGGCTGTTTTGGAATCATAAAGTATGGAAGATATTATAAAAATAATCAACCATCAATAATTTGCATTATATTCGTTACAACCATTACATGTTCATCATAGTGGGAACACATTAGCTTTTTATATTAACAAATGAAAAAGTGAGCATAAGCACCAACATCTTGGTGTGTGGGACTAGTTGTTTTTAGGTTCGATTTCGGTCTAGTTTGGTTGGAATTTAGTCATTTGTAGATAATTTTTTTATTGATATGGTTTGGTTTTGCTCGATTTTGTTTGGAATCTTTAACTTGTTATTATTTGGGAAAACAATACTCTTATACTTGTTTCGTTTCGGTCAGACCAATTTCAAAATTGGAAACAAGAAACAAATCGAGATTCGTTAATTCCACTTGGTACGTACTAGTTTTCTAAAGTAAGAATCGATCCAGATAAAATTGAAAATCTTAGTACCGTTCGATTCCACTAATTCTACTTAATTCTCGTCTTCTCTTGCTTAGTTAACTTTTTGTTTGATAATTATTGTTAATTTTAGGGTTAAAGTAATCAATTTTAAACAAAATCATTTCACTAGTTGGGAAGTCAACTAGTTAAAAAATGATTTTAAAATTAAATATTTGATAAATTGTAATATTTAATTATCACTACAACGAACAATCAACATATTAAAAGTGAAAAAATATAAAAACTAAATAATTAAAAAAGTATAATTTATTGTTTATTAGATAATAAGTAATGTTACGTTTACTCTCTTATTCTAATATCTTAAAATATTCGCTGACGTATCAAACAATTATTAATGCAATTAATACAATAAATTATAAATAATTAATTTATTACTTTAATTGCATCAGTCATTGTTTGACACATCAACGAGTATCTTAAGATAATAGAATAAGAGAATAAACGTAGTATTTTTTTTTATATTATTATCTACGAAGTTAAATTTATGTTTTTTCTAATCCACCGCTGTAACACCCAGCATTTTGCCTATGTAATTATTCCCCAAATAATTAAGCGGAATTACTCTGATATTAATGCAATGACTATTTTTAATGAAATTGTCGACGTGTTTAATTAAATGAGGGTGATTCGTAAAACCGATTCGACGAACTAAATAATAATTTGGTTAAAAACCTATAGTTAGAAATGCATGGAGGGGTAAATTGGGAAGGAATTAAGGTAGGTGGGTAGGAGCCAATGGATGGTTGCCAAATGTCCATAACTTGTTGAGAAACCTACCTATTGTCTCCTCTTCTCTTCTCTTCTACGTAAACTTTCATTTTCATCCTCCTCTCTGTTCTCTCTTTCAGGCGATTGAGACAAACTTCCAAAAACATTGTTTCACCTATTTCTTCTGTTTCCTTCAGCAAAAGTAATCATCTAACCTCGTTAACAAGTTTGGACATATTAAAATGTGAGTTTTGGTCGAAGTTTAGGGTTATGATATTTGGACAAACTCACTGTTTTTGTATGAAAACACATTGGTTTGTTTTCTAAATGTTTGAATGGAGTCTGCTGCATATTCTACTAAGTTATTAGTTAGCATTTGCAGCTCTGTTTATTTCTTTACGTGCATGTTTTAGGTCCGTGCATAACCGAGACGTTCAAGACTTGCAACTCTACAGCAACAGGTAAGTTCATACGTATAGGTTTGGCCCTATGTTGTCGGGATTTCTGTTGGGTAGTTAAACCATAAGTTATGTTTTGGGTTAAATGTGTTTTGTTTTATATCCTGCTTATTATTCTGTCGCTTGCCTATGAATGTTCATGCATACACGTTTTCTCTGAAAGTCATGTAAATGTTTTCTGCACATGGTTTGAAGTTAAGTAAGATAAAACCTATAATGAAATGTATGGTTAAGTGTGGACAAGGACTGACATCCTGTCATGTACTCCTGTTATGTCCTGTTGTGGCATGTACTCCTGTTGCGCCAGCTCTTCTTCCCACTTATACCTTCCTGTCTAGTGAAATGTAATGTAATATAATGTAATGTTCATGTATTTGAAAATGTTCATGCATAGCACGTGCATCATTTTGCATTGTATGTTCTTACTGAGCTCTAGGCTCATAGTTGAACTCTTTGTTGTAGGTATGGATCCTCCAGAAGAGGACAATGTGCCTCAAGATGAGGAGTTGATGTAGTTGGCTGGATGAGCTCACGGGGTGGTTGCTGCAGTCAGACAAATGTATTTCCTGTGATGATGTATTTTTTTTTAAAAAGTAATGTCAAGTTCTGTACAGCCTTTGGGATTTTAAAACGATGTACAAACTTTCTGTTGATGTATTTAAAACCTCTGTTTGACAGTTGTATCTATGTTTTGAAAACATTCTGGAACTGCTTGAGTTCTTCCATTTTAGGTTGTGCATGGATGGTTTCAAATTTCAGAGCTATCTATGCAGTTTGTTTTCTTGAATCTCTGTCATTTGTAAAGCATGTTTTACAACTTTGTTTGAATCGGGTTTCGAGGGTCTGTAACTTTTTATGCTTCTGTTTTATGCTCCCTGTTTACACGTCTTCCTGTTAAAAGTTGTCAAAATTCTGCCTTTAAAACTACATCTTCCGATCACATCCACCGTTGTCCTTTTAAAGCACATTCACCGCTGTCTTTAAAAGCACATCCACCGCTGTCTTTAAAATCCAACCACCGTTGTCCTTTTGAAGCACATCCACCGCTGCCTTTAAAAGCACATCCACCGCTGCCTTTAAAAGCACATCCACCGCTGCCTTTAAAAGCACATCCACCGCTGCCTTTAAAAGCACATCCACCGCTGCCTTTAAAAGCACATCCACCGCTGCCTTTAAAAGCACATCCACCGCTGCCTTTAAAAGCACATCCACCGCTGCCTTTAAAAGCACATCCACCGCTGCCTTTAAAAGCACATCCACCGCTGCCTTTAAAAGCACATCCACCGCTGCCTTTAAAAGCACATCCACCGCTGCCTTTAAAAGCACATCCACCGCTGCCTTTAAAAGCACATCCACCGCTGCCTTTAAAAGCACATCCACCGCTGCCTTTAAAAGCACATCCACCGCTGCCTTTAAAAGCACATCCACCGCTGCCTTTAAAAGCACATCCACCGCTGCCTTTAAAAGCACATCCACCGCTGCCTTTAAAAGCACATCCACCGCTGCCTTTAAAAGCACATCCACCGCTGCCTTTAAAAGCACATCCACCGCTGCCTTTAAAAGCACATCCACCGCTGCCTTTAAAAGCACATCCACCGCTGCCTTTAAAAGCACATCCACCGCTGCCTTTAAAAGCACATCCACCGCTGCCTTTAAAAGCACATCCACCGCTGCCTTTAAAAGCACATCCACCGCTGCCTTTAAAAGCACATCCACCGCTGCCTTTAAAAGCACATCCACCGCTGCCTTTAAAAGCACATCCACCGCTGCCTTTAAAAGCACATCCACCGCTGCCTTTAAAAGCACATCCACCGCTGCCTTTAAAAGCACATCCACCGCTGCCTTTAAAAGCACATCCACCGCTGCCTTTAAAAGCACATCCACCGCTGCCTTTAAAAGCACATCCACCGCTGCCTTTAAAAGCACATCCACCGCTGCCTTTAAAAGCACATCCACCGCTGCCTTTAAAAGCACATCCACCGCTGTCTTTAAAAGCACATCCACCGCTGCCTTTAAAAGCACATCCACCGCTGTCTTTAAAAGCACATCCACCGCTGCCTTTAAAAGCACATCCACCGCTGTCTTTAAAAGCACATCCACCGCTGCCTTTAAAAGCACATCCACCGCTGTCTTTAAAAGCACATCCACCGCTGCCTTTAAAAGCACATCCACCGCTGCCTTTAAAAGCACATCCACCGCTGTCTTTAAAAGCACATCCACCGCTGCCTTTAAAAGCACATCCACCGCTGCCTTTAAAAGCACATCCACCGCTGCCTTTAAAAGCACATCCACCGCTGCCTTTAAAAGCACATCCACCGCTGCCTTTAAAAGCACATCCACCGCTGCCTTTAAAAGCACATCCACCGCTGTCTTTAAAAGCACATCCACCGCTGCCTTTAAAAGCACATCCACCGCTGCCTTTAAAAGCACATCCACCGCTGCCTTTAAAAGCACATCCACCGCTGCCACCGCTGTCTTTAAAAGCACATCCACCGCTGTCTTGAAAATCACATCCACCGTTGTCCTTTTGAAGCACATCCACCGCTGCCTTTAAAAGCACATCCACCGCTGTCTTTAAAAGCACATCCACCGCTGCCTTTAAAAGCACATCCACCGCTGCCTTTAAAAGCACACCCACCGCTGCCTATAGTTCACTTCTACCAGTGAACAGTCCCCTTCTGCTTGTAGTTCACTTCTAACGGTGAACAGTTCATTTCTGCCCAGTTTATTTATATCTTCCGTCTGACGTCATCCACATCTTCCGCCTGACGTCATCTGCTTTACTTCTACCGCTATTTCTGTTGCTTCTATTTAATTCACATCTGCCGCTGGTTACTGTTCACTTTTGTCTTATTCACATCTACCGCTAGTCTATATCGCCTGCCCAGTTTACTTACATTTTCTGTTTCGTCTACTGCCTACGTCTTCCGCCCAGTTTATTCATGTCATCCACTGTAGCCCTTCTACAGTATGCCCTCCTCTAGTTGTTTTCATTCTCTCTGTTATTCTATTTTATTATGCTTCTTTATTTCAGCCGTCCATTTCTGTTTACTATTTTTCCTAGCATCCTTCTGTCAATCACCCCTGTAATCCAGTTTTAAATTAGCTCCCAGTTTTCAAATCAACAGAAAGTTCTCTCTCTCTGTAATGCTTTTAAGGGTTTGCTTTTAAAAGTTCAGTCTATTTGGTTCAAAATATATATATACGCCCCGTTCTCTGTTAAATGTCCCGGAATGATGGCTCCTCGGCCCCAATCGGGTTTAGGGCTGTCACAACCACGATTTAGTAAAAGATAATAAAAATTCTAATCACCAAAAATAGTACTAGAGGATTTAAATTAAAAACTATTTACTTTAAGCGCATCAAAAGCAACAACAAAAGTAAAGGAAATAGATAAAAAAATTAATAAGTGTTGATTTACTTTTTAATTTTTATCTCATAACTTGACGTTCATTAATTGGTGCAATTGATGTTTTACTTTAACTATTTATAATGGGTAAAGTGCAATTTGGCCCCTACAACTAGGTGAAAATGAGCAATTTACACCGTAAACTTGGATAATGGGCAAGAACAACCTTAATGTATTGATAATGGGCAATATGGCCCATACCGTCACATTTTCAGTTAAAAATCACGTTTTTTCACATGTCTATTTTTTCTTCCCGAAATACCCTTGCCTTCTTCTCCCTTCACCCTCGTTTCTCCCTCTTTCCCTAGCTCTCTCTGTCGCTCTCTTCCCACTCTACGCTCAGAGCTAAAAATCGATGTCAAGTTTTGTTTAATAGTTCAGTTCCATTTTCATTACGTTGAGGTCTTTGTGTGTTTCTGATCGGAAAACGATCATCACAAGTGGTGAAGGAGTAGAGCTCTGGTCGAGAAAATTGGTTGTTTCCAAATTCTTGCTGGACGACATGAAAGCAATGAAGAAAGCTCTTCCAAACGCTGTAAGTGTTCGAAAACATTCTCTCAAACATCAATCTTTTCATCTAACGTGTCAATTGAAGTGGGAAAATTCCTGTTTCAAAATGGCTTACGTTTCATTTATTCGTAAACCTTTTCATTTAACGAGTACACCAAATTTTTTTTTTCATTAAGGGAAACCTGGCATCGATTTACAGTTTTTTGATCTTTCCTTCAAGAGTAAAACGTTCATCATCTTCCTTCTTTCTGAAACTCTACAGAAGGAAGATTTACAATCTTGAAGGCCCTAAAAACACAAAAAAAACAAAGAAACTCATCTCTAAAACAAAGCTATACTCTCCTCTAATGGCAGTCTCAGCAGATCCGCTTGAGCTTGAGCTCCAATATTATCATCGAAAAGCCATTTCGATCGGTATAAAAAACACCTGTATATGCAGGTGTCGACCGGTCAAAATAAAAATTGATAAATGTGTCAACCACTGTGTAGAGGTGTCGACCGGTTCAGGTGTCAGATTTGCATCCTCCTCCATAGAAAATGACTGATCAGAGATAAAAAGTGAATCGAAAGGCTCTGGCTCCAGCTCCGGCGTCGCAGTCGTGCTTTGAGAAACGTCGTTTGAAGAAGACCCAGCTGTAGTTACAGACTTGGTATGCTTTGGTGAGTTTTTCTTCTAGTTTTCTAGCAATTTGCCTATGTTTTTAGTACTCAATGCGTAAGTAGAGGTCTGAATTGGTTTGGTTTCTGGAAGAAAGGATTTAGATTCAGGAAAAACAACCAGGGGCATTTCACACTCCCCATTGATTCAACTTCATTTTCACACTCCCCGTCTGGAAGTTTCTTCTTGGCGAAACAGCTCTAAGACAAACTCTGCTTCCTGTGATTTCACCCAGATCCAGGTCTCTCTCTCTCTCTCTCTTCTATCCTCTCTGTGATGTTGTTTTCTTTTTGAAGGAGAGAGAAAAGAGGGTGAAGGGAGAAGAGGGCAGGGATATTTCAGGAAGAAAAAATAGATATGCGTGATTTTTTAACTGAAAATGTGACGGTAGAGGTCATATTGCCCATTATCAATATATTAAGGTTTTTCTTGCCCATTATCTAAGTTTACGGTGTAAATTGTCTATTTCACCTAGTTGTAGGGGCCAAATTGCATTTTATCATTTTATAATATATCATGTTAATAGCATCAATAGTGCGTGTTATGTCGAGATGTGATATATTACAATAGTTAAAATAATACATCAATTACACTATTCAATGAATGTCACATTCGAACATAAAAATACGAGATAAGCGTGGCATTATTCTTACTTTTATTTTCTAATTTTTACATTTTCACGTGACATTCATTTATTGATGTTTTTTTTATTTGATATTAATTACATCAATTAATTAGTATCGTGTAAGAAAATAAATAAACTTAATATTAAAAGATTTTAGAAGACATTTCAAAACCGAGTAAACTGGACCAATATTATTGGTGCATTTTTGTTAGACTTCTCCATTCAATGTCAAAAACAATTATTACTCGATCAAATAACACTTTATCTAAATTTATCAAATAATTAACAGTAGAATTTATTTTTTAGGTTATTAGAACTCGTGAAGAACATAGACGAAGAATATCAAACGGAAGAAAGGATAGATCAAAAATGAACGGGCGTTATATAATTATTTAGTTTTTTTGTAATTTTTCAAAAATTACCAACGTTAAACAACCAAGATGGTGCTAAATCGAACCAAAAAAACTATAATCGATTTTAGTTAAGTTCGTGCCCTAACCTAGCTCGGTTTAGTTCCGAACATAGCTTGATTTGGTTTAGATTCTAAATTTAAGAAGCCCATCGGATTATATTCTAATTTTGGGTGGAACCAAATCGAACTAATACTACCCAACGCAATATTTAGAACATGACAATATTTAAAAAAATTAACACATAATTTTTCCACCTTCTTTGGAATGATTAAATAGTAGGCTGATGCCATGAATGGAATCAAATATCTTCGTCAATTATTTAAATCAAACAAGAATAACACTAGAAAGCAACTTAAACCTAATTAATTACTTTACAAACCAAAATATTTTAATTTTGTCCAAACACTTGGGAAGTAAGGCGTGTATTATAATCAATTTTTATAATAACATGCAAAATTGATGTTCTAAAGTTTTTTGACAAAATGAACTTTGCCGTTAAAAAATCTAATAAATGTGTCACATGAACGAAACATGATATTACCATCGACTGGTATCTAATCTGACTTTGCACGTGTCATTCATTGATTAGTTTATCTCGCTCTTCTTCAACGAAAATCAAATAGTATTGATCTGCACCGAGCTTAAATCCGCCTTGATCATTTTTAGTAAACATATGTGTATGAATTTATTTATTTATTTATATAATATGCTCTAATTTTTCATTTCCTAATATGGCGTGACAGTGGATTTTTTAATTGGAAAAATCCAGTTTTTTTGGGGGGTTCAATGGAATTTTGAAATGAGAGGAATCCGAATCTCGATCTTTGATGCGGAATCTAAAGGGGCGGCTGAGATTGATTTGGATCTAGTCTTTCTGTCTAATTGAGGTCCATACATTCAGAAACAGAATCTTGACAATATCCAAAAGTTGGAATCAACAATTCAAGGAATCTCACCAAACATTTCATTTTTTTATTCATTCCAAACTTTATTATTATTATCATAATTAAATTAAGTAATTAACATAAATTTATACGCTAGTTAATTTCATGTTTGTACGACAAAAAATACAAGTCTACGTCATTATAATCACACGTAGATGAATAAATTCAACATAAAATGTACTTTTTTGGTCAATTTATGTATGACAAACTAATTTTAAAATGTATAATTTTATTGTTTAAATTATCATTATTTCGCCGCCTAACTTAGATATTGTTTTTATTTTAATTTATTAATATTTTCAACTTCTTTTGTCGTGTTTTGAGGTGGTAATATATATATATATATATAAATTATTGTAAATAATTAAAATTTGTCGTATATACTTAGTTTGACTAAAAAATAAGATATAAATATGCTCTAATTTTATATTTTATTGCATCGATTGCGTATTATTAGTTCATGAGTGTGACGTATTATTTATAATTCATTATTCAATCAATACACACGACTTTTTTTTATAGCCTAAGATTAGAGTAGAAAATCCCAAATCGCTTCTATTTACTCAAATTTAATGATACTCGTGTTCATATAATTCAAGGATTAACTCAGTGTGGACGCAATGGTAATAAAAAAATAAAAAATATATTAACTTTAAATATTATAATTTGACGTAATTTGATAATTTGACCACGGAAGTGTACCCTTGACCTAATTTATTAAATATAATTAATATTTTTTAAAAAAAAAAAGTGTCATGGCTACTGTTTATTTATGTAAGACTATAGTTTGCATGCAATATTACCCTACGTATTTATACTATATTATTATTCGTACTCTATTAAGAGGATAGATGTCTTAATTTTTTTTTAACATTTTGATTTATTTTATCTTCATTTTTTAATTTACCATTTTGACTTTTAAATATAATTTTTATTAAATTTTGATTTTTATTGGATTTTCTTCTCACGTATGATTTATTTTATTTCATTTTGTAATTTACAAATTTGACCTTCAAATATAATTTAATAATAAGTTCGTTTTTAATCAAATTTTATTAAATATAAAAATATCCTGCCATACGACACACATTTTTTTAATTTATTTTTCAGTATTTTGATCATTATTATTGTAAAGACGTGCCATACGCTTAATTTATTTTCTTATTTATGCGTTAAATAATAATGTAATACTCTCTTTTTCTATTTGATAGCTGTACTTCATACTTACTCTCACTCTTCACCTTCTACGTCATAGCACAAGATTCTTTGGCTTATTTGTCATATTTATCTCATACTGGACATATGTTGCGGACTGCATTTCTTGAATAATCAACATTTCATTTCTTCTAATGACATGTCAATTTCCAAGTCACTTCTTATATAAATTTCTCCTAATTTTCCTATTTATTTCAATCATTGTGGTGAAATAAAGACAAATACAATATTACTTTATTTTATATAATTTATTTTCTTGTAACACGTATGTGATAAAAGTCTAATAATAATACACGTAATTTGTTTGACATATTCACTGCAACACTTTGAAGAGTCGCGACTCTTCATCTTCTTTAGTGTACTGTAATGACATGTATTAGATGTGTCATATGGTTATCATATTATTTGTAACATTAATAATACTAAAAACCGAACATGTACTTTTTCATAATCTACTATAATGACACGTGTTATATGCTTAACTTATGTCACAGTATATACGAAGAGAATACTTTTTATCTCGTTTTGGTGTGTTATATTGACACGTGTCATATGTTTAGTTAAATTTTTATAATATTTTTCGAAGAGTCAAAATTCTTTATGTTATGTAGTTTACTGTAATGACATGCATCAAACAACACGTACGTGCACTGCACGTGAACCCGTTGGTCTAAATAAAAAGAAGAGACATCTAAATAAAAAGTTTTAAATTATAGCATTTAAAAAACAGGGTATTGTTGCATTTTCACATTTTTCTATAAGAGAAGATATTTTATTTTTATGTCATCGTGCTTAAAAGATTCAACGAATCTGTCCACGTGTGAGTCAGCTATACAGCAAACAAGTTCAGATTCCAAAGTCATTCTTTTAACCTTCACTAATTGGATTATTTACAATGTTAACCCTTGTATTGTCTTTTTTTTTTTTTTTTGCAAGATTTTAAATAATTAATTTATTAATTACTGTATAATCAGATTTAATATGGGTTAGTATATTTTTTAAACAATTATATTTAATTTTCCACTTACTAATTTATTTTCTACAAAATAAAATTTAATTAAAAAATTATTAAATTAATAATAAAATTATTATATTTATTTTCAGTTAAAATAATTAATTATATATTAAATAAATTAAAATATAAAACAATGTAATTTTATATTAAATAAATTCAGCATTTCTATTTAACAAGACTCCCATGAATCTTGCAGACAGCCTGCCACGAGCTGATAAGTCTCGCCGTTTTGCTCAATCTCAGAGAGAGAGAGAGAGAGAGAGAGAGAGAGTTTTCTGACGAACGCACTTTCCTGATTACGAAGGAGCTAAAGCCTCATCCCTCTCTGGTTCGTGACAACACTCCTTTATGATGAAGAAAAAACATTTGAAATTCATCGTTTTCAATCTTGATTGGACTGCGCGTTTCTTCTTCCATCTTTTGGAGCATTGATTTGCACTTTACTTAGGGTTTTGGGGGATTCATTTGTTGAATGTTGATCCCTGAGGATGATTCATCGTGGTTAGTTTGGTTGCTTGCAAAAAAAAAAAAAAAAAAAAATCTATATATATTTATAATATAAATCGAGAATCTATATGAACTATTTGCTCGTTATTGTTTTTTTTTTTTTTTTTTTTTTTTTTTTTGTGCCGTTTCTGATGCTGAGATTCGAGGATTAAAGTAAATGATATCGGTACTTTAAACACTCGGATTCAGTTTCCAACTTCACATTTTCCTTTTATTTTCTATTTTCTAAGATAGAAAATCGTTGATATGTTTTGCAGGACCCTGAAAGCGATCTAACTTGATCTGTAGGAGTAATCAATGATGTTTTATGTAGATTTTTTTTGAAAAAATCAAAATTCAAATAGATCAAGTTTAATTTTTTGTTCACTTATGAAATTAATGTTTGTTCCACTATTAAGTTTATGTGCCCCCATAATTTTTTTTCTCAAATTTTGTTTTTGGGAGAGAAAAAAACTTTTCAAGAATTTCTTTAATCTTCGATTATTTTATTAATGAATTAACATATCAATTAATAAGTCTCCAGAAGGCGAATCAAAGAAAACACTAGTAATTCTTCATTAGGTGTAGTCTTAGTGTAAGCTATAGCTTTATGCAAAGGAAAGAAAGAATTAATGCTGTGTGTAAAATTAACAGGTATTATGTGAGATAGAAATTGTGAGAATAGACTGGTTTATTTCTTGGATTTCATAATTGTCATTTAAGATTTGTACAGTGAAGTTGGCACAAGTAAAATTTTATTCTTCTGGGATGGTGCAGGGTTATAAACTGTTTGATTGAAGACATTGTTTGGGACGAATGCCTCTTGCGTATGAGCATAAAGAATGAAAGACGAATGTTGTGTTGAGTTTTGTGGGGTCGGAAACTGTTATAGCAGTTGGAGGATTATTTTGGACTGCAGAAATTTTGATGAAACTTGTGCAGAAAAAATTAAAAAATTGATTTTTATTTGAACATGGAACACCCCTCTTCATCTAAGGAAAAAGGGATGGGTCGTTGGGATACTTCAAGGGGGCAATTGGAAAGCTTCATGCCACTGGATGGGGGCATGGGGGATCTCAGCTTTGAGGATGTCTATGGCAACTTCGCCAACCTACCGACTCTTGATGCTACTGCTGGATGGTGCTACAGTTCAGCTGTAGATCCTATTTTTCCTTCTGGGTTGTCTTTGGTTCCATCAATGCCTTGTACATCTTTGGATCCTTCAAATTTTGTGGAAGATAATAGCGAGGCGTTCTCCATGAATGAAATCAGTGGTGTTACCAATTCCATGGGGAGTTCGTTCAATTGTGGGGACAAGGGTCTGTTTCATCAACTGGAATCCGTATTCCGATTTGCAATAGATTCAAGTGATGTAAATGAGTCGGAATCTAAACAAAATAATGTTATGGACACTGGTAGTTATATTATCTCTAGGCCTTTTGGATGGTCCCTTGATGAAAGAATGCTTAGGGCATTGGCCTTATTCAAGGAATCTTCTGGTGAGGGTATCTTGGCTCAAGTATGGGTTCCTGTGAAGCATGGGAATCAATATGTTTTGACAACTAGTGAGCAACCTTATTTGCTCGATCAAATGCTGACGGGGTTTCGTGAAGTTTCTAGAATGTTCACATTTTCTACAGAAGAGAAACCAGGTGCAGTCCTTGGTCTTCCTGGTCGGGTGTTTGCTTCTAAAATTCCAGAGTGGACTTCTAATGTTAGTTACTACAAAAAGGGAGAATATCTCCGTGTGGAGCATGCTCTTGGCCATGACGTTCGAGGATCAATTGCATTACCAGTTTTCGATTTCCAATCTGAAATGTCATGTTGTGCGGTACTTGAACTTGTGACTAATAAAGAAAAACCCAATTTTGACATGGAAATGGAAGTAGTCTGTCAAGCACTCCAGGTTAGTTTTTCCTACAGCCAGTTAATCTGTTCATTTTATTTGTTTTTATTTCTCTCTAATTTCTGTCCTTAACAGATTAGTTTTCCTTTTCAATTTTACCATTACTTAATTTATTCATTTTCTTTGTTGTATTTTCTCTCTCTCGCTAATTTATTCATTTTCTATGTTCTATTCTCTCTCTCTCTCTCTCTCTCTCTCTCTCTCTCTACCCTAAACTGGCTTAGTGTAAGACAATGCAAAGATTGGTGTGATCTAATGATTAGCTGACAGTGGGAGCGATTGGGTATGCATGCACATACGCTGAAGAGTTACGACTAATGATTATATATAATGAAGGATGAGGCTGAGAAGGACTTAGAGGGAAATCATAGCGATGTTACTTTGGAGAAGGGATTTTTCTAACTAAATCTGACCAGGAAACTTAAAAGAGCTCTTATATCAATATGGAAACCTTTTTGATGCGTCCGATGTTATGAGGGTTTTCTCTACTTACACGAGTCTAATGTCATAAAAAAAAGAGCACTTACATCAAGATGGGAACCTCTTTACTGGTACCAACCTTACATGTTGAAATGAGGGCTTTCTCTACCTACATGTTCAGTATTCCAAAATGAGACTTATTATTGAGTAGCATGTGATCTTAAACATCTAAACTTGTGTCATATCAATGACTCTTTTATGACAAATGTGATGCTGATAACTATTGGACTGGATGAGCTAATTTGGGAGAAGGCTAAAATGGTTGATCTTGAGATGGGGTAGGAGGATTGGTTGGTCTTGAGATGGGGTAGGAGGAATGGTTTCAATGGAAAGTAGTATTTTAGTAATTGAATTTTTCAGATATAATGGGAGAGCTAGGCTCCTTGAGATCGTAGTCTGCATATTTATTTATTATATTTGTTTGTTGGTATTTATGAAGATTATAAGAGAGTTTGGGATTTAGCACTAAGAGGCGTGTGATGAAAGATCATCTCATAGAGGAAAATTATGATATTTTGTTTTGCAAGAATAGAACAAGTTCTTTATCAAGCTTGTGAAGGGTTTCTCTTTAAGCATTGTACAGTCTCAAGAGCAATCGATGGAGACTCTGATGATGTGGGATGTTAAAATCTACGAGAGATAATGACTGTTATGTCTTTATAAAGATTGTATGTGATGGTGTATGCTGATGGTCTGGGGTGATGGCCCGATGTCTCAGCTAAGACGACATTGATTGTGTGTAGACTTAAAGCTTGTGGTCAGGGATGACGGTGTGAAAGCATGTGATTGTCCCATATTAAGTGTCTTTAAGATAGCAGCTAATAAGGAGTGCCAAATTGAAGGACTGTCTTTAATTAAGATAGCAACCTCGCGATTTTGTTTTGTTACATGAATGGAGTTAACAAGAGAAAAGGGGAATTGTTCGGATTTACTGAATTGGAATTGTGTATGCCATAGTTGAGGTAGGTGGAGGAATGTTCATGTTACCTCTTCCTTTTGAGTTTTAAAATCAGAAACTATCCCTGGTTTTATCCAGTATCATGATGAGAATAAAATAGAGAGGCAGAGTAGGAAATGACAACGGTGAGGTGACAAAAAGGTTAGAGGGTTAGTGGTTATAAGTAAGGAGAGGAGAGAATGAGGAGATTATTGAACATTGTCTACGGCAAAGTCTGTTTAGAATAGTTTATTTTCAGAATGAATAACTCGTGGTTTTTTGTCCGGCCGGTGTTTCGCCAAACATGTAATGTTTCTATTTCCATCTCAGTGTGTTATTTTATTTGTGTTAGTTCTTCGTTACATTTCTAGTTCATCTTATCACCAGGATGGTTTTGTATTGTGCTTTGTTTAGAGCTTTTTGTCATGCAAACTTTGGTCATTGTGTGCTATCGTCTTTAATATCATTTTTGTACTCTTGTTTTATAAATTTAGAATTGACTTCTCTAGAAGTTGGTGAATGAATCTATTCAATGTTGATAAGTAGATAATGATTACATTATGGGAAATCTAAGACATTGTAATTTGCAACATTACCTGTTGGTCATTATAACTATCCCCTCCTTCCTATCATTCATTAGAGCATTATGAACCTTTACTAAACATGGAGCTTGACTATTTGCAGGCCGTTAATTTGAGGACAACTCCGCCACCACGACTTCTCCCCCATGTATTTTCTAGCATCCTTCTCCTTGTCATAGTCAATGAAGAAAATTGAGAATACTAGTCAATTGAGTATCTCTAGTTATTTGTTATGTGCTTTGGTAATATTTATTTTCTCTGCAGAGCCTTACAAATAATCAGAAATCTGCGTTGGCTGAAATAACCGATGTCCTACGAGCCGTATGCCATGCACATAGACTGCCTCTAGCGCTTGCATGGATACCCTGCTGTTATACCACGGGAGCGGATGATGGATCTACAAGAGTCCACGTTAGAGATAGTACTATCGGACCCCACGAAAAATGTATCATATGCATCGAAGAATCGGCTTGTTATGTAAATGATAAAACCATGCAAGATTTTTTGGATGTCTGCACCAACCATTATCTAGAGGAAGGACAAGGGATTGTTGGGAAAGCCCTTCAGTCGAATCATCCCTTTTTTAATCCTGATGTGCAGGCTTATGATATAAATGAATATCCACTTGTCCATCATGTCCGGAAGTTTGGTTTGAATGCTGCAGTTGCAATCCGGCTCAGAAGCACTTATACGGGTGTTGATGACTATATTTTAGAGTTGTTTTTACCTGTCAATATGACGGGGAGTACGGAACAGCAACTCCTGTTGAACAGCCTCTCTGGGACCATGCAGAGGATATGTAGAAGCTTGAGGACTGTTTCGAATGTAGACTTCGTATGCTCTGAGCATCCTAAAGTTGGATTTCAGGACGAGGCAGTTCAAAAGTTCACTCCTATTTCTTTTAGAATTACGAAATCAAGAACATCAGATACCTTGAGTGCAAAGGAGAAACTGAAGTTGTCGAAGTCGGCCAATGACGAAGTTGAAACAAGCTGTCCTTCTGACCTGGTACGCGTTGGATACTTTAACTTAAAAAGTTGGATTTTTCTTGTTTTTATTGTTTCTCTATAGTGGAAATATCCTATCACAAGTAACGCATTTTCACCTTGAATAATTTTTTTATATATCTAATTTCAGACAACTAGTGGATCCAAGAGACTATTGGAGAAGAAACGAAGTACAGCTGAGAAAAATGTCAGCTTGAGTGTTCTTCAGCAATACTTTTCTGGAAGTCTTAAGGATGCTGCAAAAAATATTGGCGGTGAGTCTCCCTCTCTTTCATTGATTATATACGACTTCCACAAATTAACCTTTTGGCTAAAATATATTATTAACCCTTATAGTTTAAAGTTTGTTTTATATTTTCAATTTTCTCATTAAAATTCTCATAATTTATGTCGTTTTGAAATGGTCAGTTAATAAATTTAGCGATATATGTTGCATGGTTTTATTTTTATTCACGTCAACATATTCATGTGACGCTGTTCTGCTAATTTTTCTGAACATTTTTTCTGGTCAATTGCAGTTTGTCCCACTACCTTAAAAAGGATATGCAGACAACATGGGATTTCGAGATGGCCATCTCGAAAAATCAACAAGGTGAACCGATCCTTGAGGAAAATACAAACGGTGCTTGATTCTGTTCAGGGGGTGGAGGGAGGATTGAAGTTTGATCCATCTACTGGCGGTTTTATTGCCGCTGGCACTCCGATGGAAGAATTTAACAGGCAAAGTAGTTTTCTTTTGCCTGAGAAAAAGCCGTGTTGTGGAGAAGCACCAGCCTTTAACAATCCAGTTTCTGTCCCTCGAGCGTGTTTTAATGGTCGCAGTTCTTCGATTAAGTTGGAAGACGACGAGTTTCTTATGGCCGGAGACGACATAATACCGTCGATAAGTATTCCGGAAAGGACATCTGACATTCTGCCAGTGGACCTTAGCGGTGACTCCAAGGTAACTGCAGTAGATGTTTTATTTTCTTACACTCTTGCCCATTCTTTTATTTTGAAAATTTAAAAAAGAGAAAAATAGGACATTTTAACCTGAATTCGGTCCCCTAGGCTGATTCAGAATTTGGATTGGATTTTTAGTGGACTAGTTTGAAATTAGACGATTCTAATTCACATTTTAAATATCAGAGTTCGAGCTCATTGGCTGCTGATGAGATGGACACTGGAGGAGAAGCTGATGATGGAGTCGTAGAGCACAACCACCCACTTTCTTCAAGCACGGGGGACTCATCAAGTGGATCTCGTACCCTCCTTCACGGCAGTTCATCGGGCTCTCAAAGCCTTGACGACCAGAAGTATCCGAAAGACAAAATAAGCTGCGACGACAGTGGATCAAAGATCACCATCAAAGCTTCATACGGAGAAGAAATTATTCGATTCAAATTCGATCCGTCTTGGGGTTATTTGCAACTCAATGAAGAAGTGGCCAAGAGGTTTAAATTGCCTAGCGGGTCATTCGAACTCAAGTATCTAGACGACGAAAAAGAGTGGGTAATGCTAGCTTATGATTCGGATTTGCAAGAGTGTCTCGAGCTGATGGAAGATTTCGGGGCAAGAACTGTGAAGTTCCTCGTCCGGGATAGGCCTTTTGCGGTGAGCAGTTCAACCGGTAGCTGCTGCTTTCTCTCTGGAGATTGAAAGAGGGATGTTTTTTCAACATCTACTCTTTGCTTGTTCTTGAAGGTCGCCTTGAACGGTCAGATCTGAGTATTGTGCAGACAAAGTTCCATGGAAGGCGGGAAAGAGACTTGCTAAATCGACTGCAATATCGAGATTTACGACTCGAGTTGCCTTTGAAATGCCGGAGAGATCGGAGGAAATCCCTTGTATTGTTGTTACATATAGATGTGTACATGATAGAATAAAAGCAGCAGGTAGTGTTTTTGTAGAAGTAGGAAGGCAAAGTATAGCAATTATGTTGTTCTGATGTTGTTGTAGACTAGAGTTTCTTTTCCTTTCAATTCCAGAAAAATAAATAACCAATTTTTTAAAGCTGTTTTCTAAATGTCTTTTCAGCGAACGCGCTTTTAGCACATGTTTTCTGTATTGAGTTGTTCGTTAGAACACTTACCGTGTGATGTGCGCTTGTGCAGAGTTCTCTACTATAAACATTATTTATTAATATTTAAAACACTGAAAATGACTTTTTAAGTATTTATAACAATGATACTACGATTATTTTTTTATTTTATTATATTAAAAAATTTGTAATTAATATAATAAATTATAAATTACACAAATCATGTCAACAAGTTTAATTATATAGTAGAATAAGAGAATAAACGTAACATTATTATTAAGAAAAAATGAAATTTAAGTTGCCCAGAGTGCAAAAATTCAACTTGTATTAATAACTTAATGTTAATATTTTGTATCTTATTCAAACAAAATTAATAATTCAAATTCATAATATAAGAATTGCAAGAAATAAAAAAAGGGGTTTTTTTTAAAAAAAAAATCTTAAAAATTACTATCCATCGTAAAAAGCCTCCAAGTTTCAATAATAGGCAAACTACCTTTTACTTCGGACTGACCAGTAGCCACTAGATGGAGACCGGCAGGCCTCTATTTTTTTATTTAAAAACAATGAGACCGACGAGTCTCTATTTTTTTTATTTAAAAACAATGAGAGCAGGCCGGCCGATTCAGTTTTATTATGAATTTGAATTATTAATTTTGTTTAAAAAACAATGAGAGGAGGCCACTGGTTAGTCCGGATTAAGAGTTTTATTTTGCCTATCTTTGAAACTTGGAAGTTTTTACGATGAATAATAATTTTTTAGGTTTTTTTAAATAAAAACCATAAAAAAATAAAATTAAGGTACTATAATACTATTATAGTTAAATGTGAAAAAGAGAATGGGCAGGGGTTTTTAGGAGGAAGAGCCAATGTGGGTCGTCTGGAATTTTCTAGGAAATAAATGCCGCCACAACCTGATAAGACTCTTATCGTTTCAGACTACCGAGAGAGAGAGAGAGAGAGAGAGAGAGAGAGTCTTTCGTTGATTTGATGCTGTTTCGTGCACAATCAATCACATGGACTCGAATTCGCAACCAGCAGGTTTGTGAGGTCTCGCTGATTATTGATATTTGGTGTTTTCGCAAGGTGTTTTATTGTCTGTTTTGATTGTTTGATCTGATTCCTTTTGTTCGATCTCATTTTCTGGTCTGCAAAATTTTCTGCGTCAGCTTTTGAGATCGGGCTTGACGTTTGGGGTTCTGATTGTTATTGATTGGTTCGATTCGAAATCGGTTTAGTAATGAAGTTTTGTTCCTTGTGATATGACTTGAGGATGTAAATATTTAGCTTTTTTAGATGTTTCAGTACGTGTTTTCGTTTTACATTTTTTGGCTCGATACAGAAGGATGACATCCTATGCTGCATCTATGAAATGATTTTTATTACCATAGTGGAATTAAAGGCGATGTGTATGTTTGTTCCATTATTCACTCGTCAAATTTTTTCATAATTTTCTGTTGGAGTTTTCATAAAATTCCTTTCCTGTGTTTGTCACTTACCAGAAAGAGATTTCAGGAAGTAATTATGGAAGTTCAATTATGCTGTCATCATTCCAGGTAGTAGTCCTCCCCCAAAACCATGGGAACGAGCAGGTGCCTCTACTGGTCCTGCACCATTCAAACCTCCATCAGCTGGCAGTACGAGTGAGGTGGTAGAGGCATCAGGAACGGCAAAACCTGGAGAAATAGTCTCTAGTTCTGATAGGAATGTTGCTACCAATAGAAATTCACTCGGTCGTTCTGTTCCCACAAGGCCTTGGGAGCAAAATTATGGGAATAGCAATTATGGAGGAGGTACGTTCTTAACATAAAAATTCAATGTAAGGATCTTTTTCATTTTTCCCTTATCTAAATAATCTCTTGAATTAGGTTATGGCTCAACATCAAACTATAATTCTGGATATGGTTATGGAATGAATGGATCGTATAGTGGGGTCGGAGGATATGGTTCTGGAATGTATGGCAGCAACATGTACAACAGGGGAGGGTATGGCGGGCTATATGGGTCTGGTATGTATGGAGGAGGAATGAATAATGGGGGATATGGCAGCTCAATGGGTGGTTATGGTAGCTCAATGGGTGGTTATGGAATGGGTATGGGTGGCCCTTTTGGTGCTCAGGATCCAAATAACCCTTATGGTCCTCCCCCATCACCACCAGGGTTTTGGATTTCAGTTCTAAGAGTGGTAAGTTGTTAAGTAGAATATTAATTTACATTCTATTGTGAGTTGATGTGTTTGTGTTACCATCTCATAATAGACAATATGCTCTGTCGATTCATCAGTTATCCTTGTTGTCATAATATAGACTTAGTCACTACTTCAGTTTTTATGTTTTGATCAACGAATAATTTGATAGATGGAGCTCATAGTTTTGTTGCTTTTACTCAGAAAGTAATAACTTCTGTCGAAATTGGAATTGCTTTTGGTATTGTATTTTCTTAACTTTTCTGTTGGAGGTTAACTTTTGGTTTTGAACTTTTTCCTTTTGAAGTATTTGAATTTGATGCTGAAAATACAATTTAGCTGAAGAAGAAGCTGTTGATGTTCAGATTAGATCAGTCACATAAAATGTGGTTTACGTGCATATATTTGAGTTTATTCAACATCTTGGAATACAAGCCCCATCATTATTGCTTAAAGCATGATATGAAATGAGTTCCATTGCAAAAGCATAAATCAAATTTAAAGCTAACATAATTAATAAAAAAAGTGATAAGCGTGCAATATGTGAGTGATTAACTCGAGGAAATATCTTATAATGTGAGGCATCTGAGACAGCTGCTGTGTACGTTGAAGCTTGCATGATGCTTCAATCTTTCATCTTTTGGTTGACCTTGCATGTCTTATCTGGTCTTTAAGGTTCTCTTCAAGCTTCTCATCTATTGCTTTTCCTTTTTGTGTAGATGCAAGGTGTTGTAAACTTCTTTGGTCGGATTTCTATTCTTATAGACCAGAACACGCAGGCATTCCATTTGTTTATGACGGCACTTCTTCAGGTGTTTCTCTTTTCTTCTCTCATGTGCACTCATACCCTACTTAGTAAAATAGTTTTTGGTGTTTTTCCTGATATGTTTTATGTATACGCTGTAATTTTGGGTTTTATCTTTTTCTCTCGATGGGGGATCATAGAAAAGATTCTTCACCTCATTGCTTGAAGAAGTCTGCACTGCAATTGAAGGTTCTGAACGAAGCTTTTCTGATGCTTCATTTGAGATCATTGTATTTAGGGCTCCAGTATCTTCTCTATGATCCCCCGTTGAGGGAAAAAGATAAAAACCCACTTCCTACTAAGAATATCGGTTAACACAAAGTGGGTTGTAAAACTGTCAGGATACTTTTCGAGACAGGGACCAATTATTTTTATTGTCATATTACTTGGGAAGATTGATAGCAGTTGTAGCTATGATTTGGGATAACTTATTCTGCTCAGCTTCTTCATATAAGGATTATGTCCATATAATGCTGTATTGTTTCTGTGACAGCTTTTTGATCGATCTGGCATGCTTTACGGAGAGCTTGCTAGATTTGTACTGAGGTTGCTCGGAATGAGAACAAAGTCGAGGCAAGCTCCACCTTTGGGTCCTGATGGACTGCCCATCCCTGGATTTCACAACCCCACTATGAACCAGAACATGATTGAGGGACCGAAGGCTGCTCCTGATGGTTCATGGGACAACGTATGGGTAAATGATCCTAATAAATGATGAAGTAGCAATTGAAACAAACGCTGGAGTACGACTTGGCTTTGACTCACTTGGAGAGTGGACTGCATTGTCGATGTAAGTTGACATCATCTTATGTGATTTTTTGTGCTGAAGTTTGTATGGATAAAAGTGTGTTGATAAGTCCATGTGGAAAAGTAGATGTCGTTGAGCCTGTAAATCATATTACCTGGATATGGAATACATACTTCGATATACATTTGTTTTGTCTGACTCTATTAGTGAAAACATGATAAGAGTCGAAGAGAGATGACTGGTTGGGTCATTTTCAAGAATTCCCTTACTGTAGCCCACTTAATTAAAGATATACTCATTTTTTAGATTAAGAACTGTAGTCGTTAAAACCTTCTCTGAAGTTCTTTTTTTTTTTTTTTTTTTTTTAATATTCTTCCGTTGGTTTGAGGATTCACGTTTTGGAAGAGTTACTTATTCTGAGTTTTGATTCTTTTGGTTTCAGATGAAAGAGAGAAACTGCTTTTTTAGGTCTGTGTGAGGTCGAAGTTGTAAGAAAGTTGGAAGACACTGGGTGAGAGAGAAAGGATTAGTGGAGTTCTGGTTTGGATGGATGATGATAAACTGCAAGATTGCTGGGCATTCCCGTGACATTTATTTGGCTATGATCCCATTAGGTTTTCTTTTTAATGAAAAGGCTCAGTCTGGTTTTCGTTATTTAATGGAAATTAAATCTATATAGTTCTTCATGTATAAAGTTTCCAACTAGTTTCTCCAGATAGGAGTAAGATTTAAATAAATATAAAAAAAATACTCGTTGAAATATCAAACAAGGCATTAATAATAAATAATATTACGTTTATTTTTTTAAAATGCTCGTTGAGTATCAGATAGTGCAATTAATATAATAGTTAATTTATTATTATATTAATTATATCAATTATTATTTGACACGTTACCGAGAATAATCGTAACATTATTATATCCTATACTACATATCTTAATTTTGAATTTTGGAGCCCACTCTTCAAATGATCCCATGGAAGGTGGCTGCAAGCTTGCAACTAGAGTTTATTCTGTTGTTTTTGGTGCTTTTTCTTGTAAAATCAGTCAGTTAGTTGAGAAGTGTGCATAGGACGGGAAATCTGAATTTATAGGAAATGAATTCTAAAATAGCGAAATGAAAACTGAAGTCGTGCTACATGTAAAGAAGCTCAAAAATGACTAAATGACACACCCCTATGGGCTAGCTATGCTACACCCTTCCATTACAAACATTCCTACAGGACAGACAAAGCTATACATACAATGACCACTCCAAAATGTACACAAACCAAATCAACTCCCCGCATTCCAAACCGGCTAAATGGCCCTCTACGGCTTCAGTACAGCATTGTACTGAAAACAAAAAATGAAATAATGTGTAACACAATTTCTATCCCCCCACTGCGACACCCTGCATTGTATAATTACATAATTATGTCAAAACCCGAGCTCATACACGAAATTTCATAAGAAAAAGTTCAAATTTTCAAGCAGCTGAGTCAGGATATTGGTAAAATTCAACCTTCTAAAATCAATTTCATTCAATTTCTGGCAAAAAAAAAAAAAATCATTATCAAATATATGTTAACAGTATCAAATAGTGGCTTCTTAACTTGAATAAAATATGGAATGATTCACAATTTCAAAGAATAAACATCGAGAGGGAAAACAGTACGCACCAGGATTCTTCATTGTCTCTGAAGTGGGCAAAGCAGGCAATGACATCTCTGCAAAATTTAAAGACGGAAACTGTGTTAGAAGAAATTTCATTCACAGATGTATGAATCTTACTTCATTTTGCAAAGCAGTTACCAGGAGCACAAAGGGATAAAGATGATATTGATGATGATGAAGGCCAAGGTGCTGCTATGTTGTCAGTCAAATCACATATAAAGCTGAAACCCGTTGCGTTGTCAAATACCATATCGGAAGGCAGGCTTCGAAGCAGACAACCTGCAAAATATGATAACTAATCAATGCATAATCTCACTTTAACGAAGTTACAGAAGTGCCAAAATTTTTAAAGATGCACTGAACTGGTATAGTGTATACAACTTTTAACTTTCATTTTGAGCACAGATTTCTCTAGTCGTTAATGAGAATTACTGAATGAATTCCACCATCTTTTATAGGAGCAAATAGAAAAGAGAAAGGTCATTAGAATGCAATTAATGGAAAAGAGGAGAGAAATAGCAAACCTTGCTGTCCATAAGCTGTTCCAGTGGCACCGAGTATCCAAAAAAAGAGAAAGTGAACGATCAGAAAAATGGACGAATAATGCATCATATAGGAATAATAAAAAAAAAAGGTACCTTGGATACTAAAATCTTTTAAGTCAACGTCACAAAGCTCATAAACATTTGTCAAGACGCCACCTTTACGTAACATTGAGCCAAAGACAGTTGCACAAATAATTGCTTGCTTATTTGTGATTAACATTTGCTTTTGAATCCCTGCAATGTAAGTATTTAACGAGCTACAGCAGGAAGGACTGGGGGCAGCTATGTTACGGCAAGCTTTAATTACTTCCAATGGCTGCTTGAAATCCAAAGGACATACTGCACTAAAAGAAATATTTTCTCAGACTGGGAGGAATGGTTGAGACAGTAAGATATTTTTATTTGTAAATCAGCACTATTACACTTACTGTGTATCTATCACCTCTTAATTCACACTTAAAAAAAAATGTTAAAAGAAGGGGAAATTGAGAAAAAACGAAAACATCAACTTGATTGAAATATGCAGTTTTTAACTCGTTCAAGTTCCTAAATTAGAAGCTGTCAAACAAATGTAAACATACACAATTTACCTGATGGAAATTAGAATAATAACTTGACTCATGATCACTGGAATAGCGCAGCTGTTTATACCAATAATTCCAGCGTTTGATAATCAGATTTTTAAAAGTTTTAGCGGAAACAGCTTAAACAATATGCTATAAAAATGAATAACTAAAACTGATTCAGATGCTTAACTCATTTAATGAGTGCCAATGATAATAAAGAAAATGCAGATGTTTGATGGGGAACATAAATGCCATAGCATGAAAAAAGATCACAAATATGTTTTTTAGCACTATGCTTGCCATGACAGGAAATGCTAACAAATTAAGCCTGACTCAATTTTACAAAAAGAAATTTTATAACTACTTAATTCAAATTGTTTAAATTCCTTTTTGCATAACATTGCAGGTTGAACGAAAAAAAGAACATCAGCATTTGTAGATGCATGGCTGTGAAAAAATTTCAGCAAGCGAATTTAGTAAATAACTTCATAAAAATGTGCAGTCGACATTTCATTTAATTTGCATCTTTTTTCTTTATGTCAACACCATATCCCTAGTTTGCACATAGGTTTATCATTGTATTTAAAGAGGAAACCTCATTTTCTTAGTCAACAATGATTAAGTTTGATATGGTCCGCAGCTTGCAAAAAATAAGAAATCTGAATTTCTCCATTGCTACTAGGGAAGACACATGAAGTTAACTTCACTAAAACAAAATGAAGAAAAAATTTAGGAAAGCTGTTGGCTCTCTACGCAGTGATGAACTCTGGCATTTCTTTCATGTCATATACCCACAAATGCACAGAATCAGAAGTCAAAACTTCATAATATCTGTCAGTAGAACGATTCCAACACCCAAAAGAATTGGGCAATAGATTTAGGGATAAGCCAAGCTAAACCAAGACCATCAAACCTAGATTCCGTAGTGCATTGGGGAAGGGACAGTGGAGGAAAGCATGCTCTTCAGTTTCCAGGAATAAAATACCATAATCCAAATAAACTATGATTAGATAATTTTTTTTTTTTGAAAATGATGACATCCTACAAACCTTTATTTGACAACCAAATGCCGCAAGCAAAAGCATATAAATTTTTTTTTATCAAAACTAACTTCCATTATAAGGCACTTTATGCACTCTACAGTGAAGCGCAAAATAAAATAAAGACAACAAAAGATTGGCACCAGGGAAAAAAGCATAAATAAGCTATTCGACCATGAAAAGGAGAGCAGATATTACTTGAAAACCAGACCTTTGTTAACTTTGCAGGCAGATAATATTCGAAATGCAGTATTAGCAGAATCTGGTGAGAGTTTCATGGAAAGGTATGAATAAACCACCCCTTTACAATCGGTAATAGAATCAATGTAATTAGTATCTCCTGTCCCATTTTTTTCCTCTGCATTTACCAGTTGTTTTTCAGCTATCTGAAGTGCAGCATCCATAATTGCTGGCTGACATATCGGTCTGCAACATTCCTTCAGAGGATCAACAGTACCACAAGCATCAAGTAATTTGGTTACATTAATGGTCTTTTCAAAAGTAAGAACATCCTTCACAGGACAGGATCCACCTGTAAGATTTGAAGACTTTATAGAGCAGAGGGAAGGTATTGTACTGTTTGCTCCCCTACTAGCCAAGATACTAATGATATCAGAAAAACAATCATTCGCAACTGCATTTTGCAAAACCAACTGATGGGATCCTATGCTGTTGAACCCTTGAAAGATGTGCACTAGGCTGCTCAGTTGAGGGCAACAGATGACGTTTCCTACAAGGGCTGCCAATGGCTCAGAACAATCTGATGCTGCTATATCCAGGATACTTGATATGACAGAGAAATTAACCGGGCATCTACCAGTTAAAACTGGGTCATATCTGGTAGGAAAAGCAGGGTACATTGGAGGATAAGATTCATCGGGATATGGGTAATGTGGAATAACAGCAGGAGATATTTCGATAGGATCAAAGAGTCCTGCACTTGGTGGATTAGCCAGAGATGCCATGGAAGAAATATGAATAGGCTGAACAATGGTTTCTACAGAAAATACTACACTGAAATTGGATACGCATATAACAAACAGTAGTATCAGGTGGCAAACAATACCTGCAACCATGCATAAACCAGTCTTTTAGCAGTGAATGACACATTTGATGGCCTAAGGAAAGATTAATAGTGTAATATCACACGTAGGAAACTGGGAAAAAACCATTCAAGTTAAGAACTATGCTCTTGATCTTTAGCTGTTAGAAAATCTCATTAGATTTGTTGTCATCATTTGATCGGTGGCGTTAACCTATGAATTTGGTCAAATTGATAGTCTGAATATTGAGATATTCAGATTGTAGTTACAATTAAAAGTGATCAATCATTGAAAACAATTTGATAGAATGTTCCTGATAGTGAACATGAAAGACAGATAAAATATTATAGAAATATTATAATATATATTGTATTAGTGTCTTGATCCAAATAATTAGAATCAGTAATTAACCAAAGAACAAAACATGGAAGTTGATATTATTGACCAATTTATGTGTTAAATTGAAAGCCTGACTTTTAGTGATTACAAAAATGTTTAGTACCTTGTTGTGAGAATATTAATTGTCAATTGAACTAACATTATGTATTTAGATATATATTGTTAAACAGTGTGGAAACATGAGACGGTCGACCAGTGTCGGACAAGGAGACGATCAGTTGAGAATAATATTAAAATATAAAGCAGTAAAAAACAAATCATCGCTTCTCGACAAGCAGTCAATTAGTTCAAACAGAGTGGAAATCCACAAAAAATTTAAGAGAGACCAAAAACATGGTAGAAATTGACTTGAGCCACTATTTTAATGTGACACTATAGTAGTAAGAGAAAATGAAGAAAAATGCACTCAACAATAACAAAGTGATCGATGTCAACCTAGGATAAGAGTAGTTGAGCCTGTCATGCAGAAATCTAGACTTCTACAATGAAAAAAGATATTCAATTTGGACATCAAAGAAATTTGTTGGCTAGTGCCATTAAATCATTTGCCAAAAATAAAGAAGAATGCTCAACAAAAAACAAAGGCAGTGGACCTTTAATGAAGAGCAGTCTACTTGTCATGCACAAATAAAGATTTTTATGAATGCAAAGCGAGATTCAGTTTGTCCATCAAGAGAGACTTTAGGAAAAATTTCTTGGTGCCGACAAATAAAATTTCAAATCACTTTAAATACTCTAATAGTCGTAATTTATGATTTATATTTACGAGAGATATATTGAGTATAAATATAGTATATTCGGCCTACCAAGGGATTATTTTTAATAAATTTTTTCTCCTCCAGTTAAGTTTTGTAAAAGGTGCAAGTATATCACATTAGGAAAAGTAGTAAGGTTTGTACGATGCACATGAAGTCAATAGTAAGATTTGGTCATCATCTATAAGAAGAATGGTTGAGCTCAATCGTCAATAGAAGGCAACGTTGCCGAATCACTTAAGACTACTTGTATTTGACCTCTCGTACCCTAATTTTTAATTAGATTCTTTAATTGATTATTGTAAAAATTGCTCTCCATTAGCACAAGTTTACATTAGATTGAATTTACAAACTTAAACATGCAGGGTGCAGGCAACACAGACGAAATACCATGATGTTCCCTTGATATTCATAGCACACAGAGAGATGCAAGTGTATACAAGAAAACTAGAGAGACTTACCACGTAAATGCAGGGCAGCATGAAGGCAGTCCATAATTTCACTATCCATCTGGTATCATTGACATTTACACAAGAATGTTCAGTTGGAGGTAGTGTTCCTTAAAATAACTTATCGCGCATGAACCTTCAAAGCATAGCCAAAGTTGAAATAAAAAGGGGAATTATGAATGAAACAAGGCTAAGTTTTTAATACCCTTTAGATATAGCGTCATATGCCATAAATCAATTCACTCTTTTTCCTCTTCACTGAATATCTTTTCAGAAATATTTTCTAACGAATATGCTTTATTATTTTCATTTAAGTTTAACAGGATTACCTAGCTGATGTTTCAAAACAAAGCACCTTAAAGTTGATATCTTTTTCATAGTTTTAGGGTATGCTTAATCAAAATCAGATACATTGAACCAAATTCAGAAAAGGAAATGGTGTACTCTGAAAAAAATGAAAAACATAAATTTAATAAACCATAAATGATAAACACCTTTCCTTCTTTAAATTTAATCTCATTATTTGGCACTTGGGTGCTTGTTGAGCATATATTTCTAGAACGAAACCAATTAAGTCCATTTGAAATTGAACAACCAAAATAAAAACTGTAAATGTTATCTACAAATCAAATCAAATCAAACAATAGTTTTGTTTGGTTTGGATTGCCGTGTCAGTTTTCTGATAAATACTTGTCTACTATCAAAACCATCCACAACACTCATCAAATAGCTCACTACCACAGTAGCAAGCGTCAGTCAAATAAAATCATCCAATGAAAAAATAGTAATTGCATAACAAATAAATGATGCACTCACAGCGAATCATCATCATTCATAAACGGAGAATCTAAGACGAGAAAATATACCATAACTGATTAAATTTTCTCTATAACGAACAAAACAATTAATGGATAAACCAAAGCCTGAGATTCTAAGTACTGAAGTTTCCGATGCCCTAATTCCGAAACTACATGAAATCTGACACTGTCCATGACTAAAATCCAAACTTCAGAAAAATTCAACGAAAATCAGCTCAAAAACTCTAGTGAAGGCAGTATAAGTAGCACAAAGAAGAAAAATACCACAAATCTTCATTTCAAGCCGATGACGAAGAGGATGGAACTGAAGTTAGATGGTTGCCAACAACCAACTCAAAATTTTGTAGAAAGAAATAGGAGATACAAATTGAGCGCATGGGAGGAAGATCACTGGAAATGAAGTGGACACGCCGCAATGCGACGGCGACGGCGACGGCAAGTAGCCTCTGACAGCTAAGCTCGAGCGTCTGAAAAGAGTATGGTTGCTGTTTGGCTGGAATCATAGAAGGGTGGGATGAAAAAAAAAAAAACAAAGGCGTTAAAAAGTGCAGTCTGTTTCGGTTTGGTTAATTTTCAACCGGGCCGAACTGTTTACCGGTTTTCTATAATTGCCAACCATGACCGGTTTTCTATAATTGCCAACCATGACCGGTTTGTGGATTAAACCGGTTTAAACCTGCAGGAAGGTTTGCTCACTTGGCTCGGTCCGGTTTTTAACAATAAAAACAACAACAACAATAATGATAATTATTGCAATAATAATAATAATTAGCCACAATTTATATATTTTCTAATTAAGAATATTTTATATTGGGATTTTCTTTTAATAAAACTTGATATATTTATCCGTAAATTAATAAATTAAATTATTTTTAAAATAATAGTTAAATGATCGTAGGGAATTGACAGTGAATTGTTTATTCTCACAAAAAAATAAATTCAACCCTAATTAATTTTGTTTATTGGATTCATGATGATCTATTAGTCAATAATCTTAACAAAAGAATGCAATTTAAAAAAAAAAAATTATTAGCGAAATGGTCGACCACACAAGTGGTCAATAGATTGGCCTGAGTAGCTTGGTTGATCGATTTGGTTGTGCTTAAACAAGTCTAACAATTATGTGTCACTTTAACTTATTTATGTCTCATGCTATTAGTTTTCAAAATAAGTTTAAAATAAAATTAAGATGATTTCATATTTGGGTAATCTACAGAGTAAACTCTGGACTATGAGGTCATTAACGAATTAAATCTCGAACTTTTATTGTTAACAAAACAAATCTTAAACTATAAAAAATCTGACAAATCAAACACCAGCACGAGTCCATTCCCAAGGAGAATCTCTAAAATATTAGTGGCTATTTCAGAAAATATATAAAAAAATATTATATTTTTTTGAAACTTTTATCGTATATCCATCATATCATGGAAAACAATTCTCGAAAGTAAACTTTTTAGAATTGCCTTTCTATTATATGTTATACATGTGGTAAAAATTTCAAAAAAATCTAATATCGTTTGAAAAACACGCGTTTATCCCAATTTTTCATTAAATAATAGTCTACTGTAAAAGTTTCATAATTTTTGGATAAATGCATGTTAGATTCTTTTTGTTAGCCGTTTTGAAAATAAAATTAGGAGTACAAGAAGAGTTTATTGTGAAATTTTCATAATTTTTGGAAGGAATACGTAATTTGAATGAATTGTTTTGTAAAAAAAATGTAAACAATTATGATAAATCGTGAAAATATTAAAAAATTACAAAAATTTCTAGAATTTCTTTTCAAAATGTAGTGGACATGTGATAAAAATTTCAAAAAAAATTGAATGTCGTTTGTTATGTTTTTTGAAATAACCACTAATATTTTGGAGATTCTCTAGAATGGAAGCTTGTTCTCTAAAACGGACTCTCGTTTTCGATCGTTCCAGATAAAGTACTCGGGAACATGTTCCCTTTTTTCGAGCGTCCTTTCAAATGGGTCAAGAATGAGAATCTGTTCTCGAGAACGAATTTTTATTGAAGTTTGATTTGTCCGATTTTTTATAGTTTAAAGTTTATTTTGTTAATAAAAAGATTGAGACGTAGTTAGTTAATAACTCCATGGTCCAGGGTTTATCCTTTAAATTACCCTTCATATTTTGGTGTCTTATAATATAATATTTTTATTTATTGTTAAAATATTTAATAAATATATTTATATGAGTAATATTTTGTTGCTAATTATTTAAACAATGAACCTTTCCATTCAATAAGTTATAAAGAAAAAAGTTAATGAATCTAAAAATAAAAACAACAATATCTCTTTTTATTTCATTCAAAAAAATTAGAAATTTATTTATTCAAAAATAATATTTTTTGAATGAAAACATATTACTATTTATCGGTCTTATAAGATGAGTTACGTTTAATTTAGCCTTATTATTTAGTCGGTTGTTTCAATTTAATTTTAAAAATTAAAATATTAATACTTTTTTTCTTTATCAACACTTGAAAATCATTCATGACATGGATTGATGACGTGGAATATTTCAATTTGAATAATAATTTCTACGTGTAGGGAAGTAATTCAACTTTTTAAGCATAAATTTTAATTGTCATTCTTTGATTAATTTATTTCTTTATTTTTCCAAATCAATTAGGGAAGTTATGGTAATAAAGATATATTCAATGATTAAGAAGTAATAAATAAAAGTTTTTATAAAAAAAAAAAATCTCAAAGTATTGGTTTTTTTAAAAAAGAAAACCTTAAATTTTCTATCTTAACAATTCAAACCTTAAACTATTAAAAACCTAACAATTCAAACCCTGCCAGTCGGCCGATCACCATCCGTTCTTAAAAAACACCACATAACGGATGACCGATCTTCGACAAGCGGCCGTTCGTTATTTCCAAGACCACGTGGCACTTGACATGTCGGATCAGACACACAAGTTGGATGTAGACACCCTCCGTTGCACGTGCAATGCACGGTGCTCAGGAACGATTGGCTGTTTCCGGCGAACAGCTGACCGTTCTTCAAGAATAGCCGCCAGGCTTGCGAGAACAACTGACTGTTTCGAGATTTTGACCCTCCGTTGATAAACTGGGGGCGGTGAACAGTCTGACGTTCCACGAACACAGTTGACCGTTCTAGAGAACAACTGACCGTGTCGGGCTATTGACCCTCCGCCCTGAGAAGAACGATCAGACGTTATATAATAACAGCCGACAGTTCTTAGAGAACGGACGGCTGTCGTGGGCTATTGACCCTCCGTTCATAAAATTAAGGCAGAGAATGGAGGGTCATCACTTCTAAATGGTCGTCCGTTCCCTGATAGTTTATATAGAAACAGAGGCCAGAAACTCGTCCCCACCTTCAAAATTTCAAAAACTCTCTCGGCCCTTTTGCATTTTTTCTCAAAAATTCGATAATTTTTAGCTCCACCTTGTTGATTTGTCTAATATCAAGTGTTTCTATTGATTTTCAGCCAAAATCCGACAAATCCAACCCCTTACATTCACCTAATTTTTTTTTAAAAAATCTTCATCAAATGGCTGAGAGATTGATTATAAGGCAAAAAGTTGGGCTGTCAGAACGTTGGACATCGTCAGCGTCGCAAGGCGGTGCGACACAAGTTGACCCGACTAACTAGCCAGACATGCCGCGACCGCGATCTGGGTTCATGTCGCTTGAATTTTGAAATCAGATGTGCAAATAGCAGTTTGAGTTGGATTAATTACACCGCTTGGTTGTGCATTCAAAGACAATGGACTTTAAAGGTTGGAAGTCCTTGGAGATCCAAGAGATGTTCGATAGAATCGGCTTGCACGGGGTGTACAGTGTGTAGGGCGAAAGTTGTGACAGAATTGTTTGCCTATTTTTTGCAAACTTGACCTTTATCGGGAGGTCGAGAATTATAAAGACGTACATCCTGGATACGGAGATTGAAGTTATTCCATAGATGGTAAATGAGATGATTGGTTTTGCCGGAGAAGGGGCAGAGATATACTATCATGCCTTCCGAGAATGTCCTTTTGTCGGATCGAACGAGGAAGTATAGTTCATAAGGCAAATTCATTGCAATTCTAACATTGGCGGGTTCGTGAAGCCAAGATCTAGAGATTTGAATCTCAGAGCTCGAGTTATTCACAACATGTTGTCTCACACCATCCTACCGCGGCATGGACATAGAGATCTCGTGAGCTGCATGGATCTCTATGTTATGGAGAAGATTTACAGCGTGAGGCAGTTCGACCTCGGGTTCTTGATTTTGAGTCACATTTGTGAGATCGGACGGACACGCAATAAGAACCCACCCTACGGCGCGTTGATTCAAAAGATCGTCCAGTGATTCCAGATTGAGCTCCCTTTTGGAGAGCAGATGAAGATACAGTGGCTCATCGACGTATTTAATAGGTTTCATTTGATTCGGATGAGCCTAATTGAAGTCGACGGGACGTAGATGGAGAAGAGAGATCAGAGAGCATACATCTCTTAGGATGTTCCTATAGAGGAAGACCCAGCACTGCTAAAGGTAGGGTCTCTCGCTGAGAGACTCCATCAGGTCAAAATGAGACAGACAAAGTCCCATATAGAGGTGATAGAGCCTCATAGACAGATAATGGAGTACCTTAGCGGGATGATTGACTACCAAAGAGATACGAGACAAATCATCCAGGATTGGATGAAGGCCGATGACGACGATGTCCAATCGTCCTCCCTGTCATCTTAGTTTATGTTTTGTAGTTTACTTTATTAAATTTAGTTTAATGTAATTTATTTTGATGTAATTTAGTTGTAACTACAAAATTCTAGAACTGTTTGGTTATTATAAACTTGTTATTTGAATATGCAGAAACTGTTTGAAACTAGCTATGAGGAAGTCATAAAACAAAGAAAACTCTGTCCGATTTTTCAATTTTTTTTTATTAAATTACACATTATAAAAAATTAATTTTTAAAAAAAGCCAAACGATATTGGATTTACTTGAATATTTGACTATTTGTTCACCAAACCATGGAAATATAATATGAAAATTTTTGTGATTTTCTAGTACTTATACGATTTATTGTCATTTTAGCAAATTACATCATAAAACATACTTACATTACACATTTTAAAAAATTAATTTAAAAAAACACCAAAAGGTATTACTTGAAAATTTGACCGTTTGTTCAGCAAACCATGGAAAGATAATAGAAAAATTTTCGTGATTTTTTAGCACTTGTACAATTTACTGCCATTATAGGGAATTACATCATAAAACATACTTACATTACATATTATAAAAAATTAATTTAAAAAAATAACAAACGATATTGAATTTACTTGAAAATTTGAATGTTTGTTCATCAAACCATGGAAAGATAATAAAATTTTTTTGTGATATTTATTGCCATTTTAACGAATTACATCATAAAACATACTTACATTACACATTATAAAAAATTAATTTAAAAAAATAACAAACGATATTACTTGAAAATTTGACTGTTTGTTCATCAAACCATGGAAAGATAATAAGAAAATTTTTGTGATTTTCTAGCACTTGTACAATTTATTGCCATTTTAACGAATTACATCATAAAACATACTTACATTACACATTATAAAAATTTAATTTAAAACAAATACCAAACGATATTGGATTTACTTGAAACTTTGACCATTTGTTCATCAAACCATGAAAAGATAATAGGAAAATTTTCATGATTTTCTAGCACTTGTACAATTTATTGCCATTTTAACGAATTACATCATAAAACATACTTACATTACACATTATAAAAAATTAATTTTAAAAAAATACCAAACGATATTGAATTTACTTGAAAATTTGACCGTTTGTTCATCAAACCATGAAAAGATAATAGGAAAATTTTTGTGATTTTCTAGCACTTGTACAATTTATTGCCATTTTAACGAATTACATCATAAAACATACTTACATTACACATTATAAAAAATTAATTTTAAAAAAATACCAAACGATATTGAATTTACTTGAAAATTTGACCGTTTGTTCATCAAACCATGGAAAGATAATAAAAAAGTTTCGTGATTTTCTAAAATTTGTATGATTTATTATAATATTTTTATAAAATACTAAAATAAAATTTCATATCGTACATTGTTAAAAAATCACGAAAATTTTCAGATTTTCTAGCACTTGTACAATTTATTGCCATTTTAACGAATTACATCATAAAACATACTTACATTACACATTATAAAAATTTAATTTAAAACAAATACCAAACGATATTGGATTTACTTGAAACTTTGACCATTTGTTCATCAAACCATGAAAAGATAATAGGAAAATTTTCATGATTTTCTAGCACTTGTACAATTTATTGCCATTTTAACGAATTACATCATAAAACATACTTAGATTGTACATTATAAAAAATTAATTTTAAAAAAATACCAAACGATATTGGACGAAGAAACATATGACTATATTTGGGCTGTACTTTGTTATATCTGTTTCTTCGGACCAGAAGACATCGCAAAGCTAAGCTTAATGCTTGCAAGACATGTTTGAAAAAGTTGTCAAATTACGTTTCGTTAGATTATGAAAAGAGTAGAATACTCAATCACATTGATGGATCTTCCGAGATTGATGGAACAAAACGTATATTAAATGAGATTCGCTCCAAAAGAAAGAGGCGGTGAATATGCGGTAAACATAATATAATTTTATCGCATGTTCACTGCCTCTTTGTCTTGTAACGAATCTCATTTAATATATGTTTCGCTTCATCATTCTCGGAAGATCCATCAATGTGATGAGTACTCCACTCTTTTCATAATCTAACAAAATATATTTTGACAACTTTTTCAAACCTGTCTTGCAAGCATTAAGCTTTGCGGGTGTCTTTCTGGTCCGAAAAAGCCGATATAACAAAGTACAGCTTTAATATAGTCATATGTTTCTTCGTTCATAGCTGTGTGTAGAAGATTCCTACACATAATAATAATTATATTAAGAAAAATAATGAAAATGTGTTTATGAAAAATAGGTTGAACTGTACTAATGGTATAAGTGATGGGGGACTTGTGGTCATAAGTCCTGAAGACTTAGGTTCAAATCACTTGGGAGGCATAAAACTCCTACCCCAGGGATGGAGAAGTTCATAAGTTTGGGCTGGGCCGATGGCGGTGCATCTGTGGGCTGGGTCCTTACAGTACTTGTGTCCCGTCAAATGTGTGGAAACCCATAAATGTGTCTTGGGAAGCAGAAGCAGAAGCAGAAGTAGCGCCTGAACTGGATCCTCTGTCAGAATAAGTGCGACTATTATGCTTGTGACGCCAACATATACGACACCCCATCGTAGATTTCTTCTTAGAAATTGTCGAGCTATTGTCGACTTAGACGGCTCATCGACATTGCGCACTCTATTTTTCTTCGGCCTACCAGGTTGGCGCCTTCTCTCAGGCAGAATGATTGGGTTCATTTCGTGTACGGGCGGCCACATGTCAATGCCACTAATTGGACGAATGAAGTTTGAGTACATCTCTACATATGTCGCCCGGTGATAGTGTCGATGAATGAAATTTTTCGATTGCAGTCTCATGAAATGCATGCATGGAATGAAATGCACACATGAGATTCCAGTAAGCTCTCACCTACAACAGTTGCACGCGCCTGCATTAAGGTCGACAACATATTATTTGTTGCCATTGCTTACCTCAAATCGTGCACCTCCCGCGAACACAACATTCCAATTTCAAACTGCAAGTTCTAGCTTCCCAAGCTTTTTCTTTATCTTAGGACACAAGAGGTCTGTTGACGAAAGCATCTTCTTGTATTTTTTCACTATGCAAGTCATCAAGGACTTTCGAATCATCTCTAACATGGTCAGGATCGGTTTGTTCCTGGCCGGCAATAGAACTGCATTGAACAACTCACATAAATTATTCAAGCCCATATCGCATTTGGGAATCGAGGAAAATGCATGACTAGCACAATAACTAGGCCGGGTTCTTCAAAGCTATGCGTGGGCATCCAGGTGAATATGTTGCAGTTTTCTAATTTCTATCTCAAAATATTTTTTTTTTTTAAATGCTGGCCGCATTTCACATTGCATCTCTGAAGGCTCTGCTCTGAAATTGACTTTTGAAGTTTGCGTACATATGCCGGAGGCAGTACCGGTGTTCGACTAAACCTAATTCTTCCTCTACAGCACGTGACAATACCTAATATGTGAAAACAAAACCAAGTCAACATAAAACAATATAAAGATCACAACGTGGAGAGTACTTATCAGGATAATTTACAAGAAAGAGTGTACTGGACAATCTCCTAGACAGAACCACTTTTCCAAGTAAGTTCCTAGGAAAGCTGGAGGGGTCACAAACGGTCTCACTTAAAATTCAGTCTCTTAGACAGAACTTTCTTACACAGTACAATTATACCACTAAATAAGCTGTACAACAAACAATATCAAATGTGATCCGACACAGGTGTACCTTTTGTCAATCCGACACAATTGTCCATCTGCGTCCATCTAGAGTGTCTAGATCTTCCTTCAATATTTGCAAAAACCACTTCTATGAGTATGTGCACTCTGACTCCACGTTGGCAACGGCAACAAGATATATGCCATCGTCGCCATCAATATTAACGGCTGTGAGTAATTGCCCGGGACAAGAGCCCTTCAGATGACAACCATTCAAATAGATAATAGGTCTGCCATGCTGCAGCATACACACGTACATTCTTTCAAATACGCATAATTCATTCTGGCCATCGCCCACAAGGTAACCATGTATTTTCACTGTGCTACTCGAATTTGATCTAAAAATTTCTGATGCGTACAAATGCAGCAGCTTGAATTGTTCGTCGCCCCTCCCGTCATTTAGTTCTCGAGCATCACTTCTAGCTCTTCTCGCAAGACTAGGTGTAATGTTCACTTTTAAATTCTTCCTCACCGTCTCGATAATGGAAGGAATTTTCCATCTAGGTTGACTTTTGAATCTATCCAAATAATGGTTTGCTACCCATTTTGCAGCAGCGTGACGATTCTCAATTTTTCTTGCACAGTTGTAAGAATCAGTATAACTCTTTATTTGGAATGTAAGCTCATTTTGCATGATCGAAACATGCAGTCACCATTCACATCCGTCTTCACACGCTGCCGTCAGTCGCCGAGTTTCACTTTTAATGAATTTGATGTCATATCCATTATTCAAAGCATATTCGACTATTTCTTCTCTCATGGCCCGTAGAGAAATATATTTTTTACCAAAAAAAAATCCATAGAAATTTATTCCCTTACCGGTATGCTTTCCACCTCGTCGTCTTTTGACTGGGCTGGTGTTCAAATCTCATCGTCTAGGGTTTGCGAGGTTGAATGCACATCTATTTCTCCACACTTTCTAAGTGATTGAATGCTCAAAAATCCCTGTATCTTGGCATGCCGTCTGAATACCAGTTCATGTTGGCAGCTTGATTAGTTGTCTTATCTGCATCAACACATTTATTTGAATTAGAATCCATCACCGTAGCTAATAAAGAGAAAGATAAAACGTTGCTATGAATACAATGTTGCTAGAGGTTTCAACGTTTTTAAACTCTGTGAGTTCAGCATTAAGGGTCATCTCCTTATATAGTATAGTGGAACGGACGGCCGTTCCTCGAGAACAGCCGTCCATTCCCTTCAGCCTGTGACTCAATAATTATCACGGGCTAGATACTGTTTGGTAGAACGAACAAACTATATATTGAACGGTCGTCCGTTCTCGCAAACAGATTCCGGCTCGTGACTCAATAATTGTCACGGGCCGGAAACTATTTCGCAGAACGGACAACCGATGTATTGAAAGGCCGTCTGCTCTGCCAAACACTCTCCGGCTCGCCAAGCCAGAGACTATTTGGGAGAACGGTCAGCCCTTTTGTGGAACGTCTTGTTGACTTATAGAGTGTTTAAGTCTAAATAGATTTTTGATGATGTATTTGTATGTTAAGTATGTAATTTGATTATGTTTATTAAATGAGAATAATGAATTATAAATATGAAATTATTTGGAAATACCCTTGAAAAGGGTATTTTAGTTGTCTAATGAATCGGGTTAAGTGTACAGGGCTGAATAGTAAAACAGGGCTGAAAACTGATCTGCCGATGAGTTGTTAAAAGTAGACATACACCGATTGCTAAACGACAAAGGCGGAGTCGCTCAAGGCTACTCCTGCCGATCACTAAACGATAAAAGGCGAAGTCGTTCAAAGGTTACTTCTGCCGATGGCGTTTTCAAGCTACTCTTGCCAATCACCAAACGACAAAAGGCGAAGTCGTTCAAAGGTTACTTCTGCCGATGGCGTTTTCAAGCTACTCTTGCCGATGACATTTGAAGCTACTCCTGCCGATGGCATTTCAGAATCACTTCTGCCGATGGCGTTTTGAAGTTGCATATACCGATGGCGGTTCAGCACTTATAACGTTACATCTGCCGACACCGGTTCAGCTTCTTAAAGCAACATATACCGATGGCGGTTCAGCGCTTATCATGTTGCATCTACCGATGACGATCCGATATTTTAAAGCTGCTTCAACCGGTGATTTTCCGCCAGAATTCAAAATAACAGCGAAGCAAAAGTGACTTCGTCCAGAACTTCAACTTCAGAGCATTAATGGCGAAGAACATAAATGGAAGCAACGGCTATCTGTATTTGTACGGATGCTGCTCCAATGGGAATAAAGTTTCCTATTCTGATAAGGAGCATTCAAATTCCAAGAGCCGTTTGGAGACAGAGTATAAAATCTGAGAAGAAAGCTCGAAGAAACAACTTTTTGCAAATCTTCTACTAAGCCCTAACGAATGTAACTTTCATACTCTGTATTATTCTTCTACATCTCTCGAATCGATAACTTGAGATTTAATCTTTGAGAGTGTGTATCTTGTGCAAATCTTTTTACAAATTCACAATTCTGTAAAAGCTGTGATTGACGCCCGTGAAGTTCAATCAAGGTGTAAAGGCAGTAGATCAACGTCCGGAAGTTCGATCTGGTTTTCTCGTGAGGAGAAGGTTAAGAATCTTCAAGGGGGAGCCTTGAAGCGTGGACGTAGGCAAGCTTAGCCGAACCACGTTAAAAACTGTGGTGTCAATTTCTCTCACTCTCTAACTTTTATTGTTTGATTATTTGCTGTTTTTCAAATCGTTTGAACATAAGAGAGAAATTAATTAGTTTAGTACATTAAGTTCTAAAAAGGCTAATTCACCCCCCCTCTTAGACAATCTCGATCCTACAATTGGTATTAAAGCGAGGTTTAACATTGTATAAGTTGATAACTACACTGTGATAGTTATTTATTTATTATGGCTTTGAACACACACGTAGAAGGTCAGGCAATCAACAGGCCACCTTTGTTTGATGGCAATGATTATGTTTACTGGAAAGCAATAATGAGAATATTCATTCAAGCCATGGACTATGACTTATGGAACATTATCGAGAATGGTCCATTTAAAGCCATGAAAACTGAAAATGGCAATAGAATTCCTAAGGACTCTTCTGAATTAACTGAGTCCGATAAGAGGAACCTAAGCTTAAATGCTAAAGCCATAAACACCCTATACTGTGCTTTAAACCGTGATGAATTCAATAGAGTTCAAGGGTGTGATAGTGCTCAAGAGATATGACACTTACTGGAAATTACTCACGAGGGAACTAATCAGGTTAAAGAAAATAAGCTGAGCATGCTTGTGCACGAGTATGAACTGTTTTCAATGGAAAAGGATGAATCCATCTCCTCTATGTTTACTCGTTTTACTAACATAACTAATGGTTTGAAAGTTCTTGATAAGACATATTCAGGGGAAGAAATTATTAGAAAGATTCTTCGGTGTTTACCAAGAGCCTGGCAATCCAAAGTGACAGCCATCCAGGAGGCTAAAGATCTCAAAGCAATGAAGCTTGAAGAGCTCATAGGTTCACTCATGACACATGAGATAACCATGAGAGCAAATGAAAAGGAAGATCTCAAGGAAAAGGAAATCTCCAAAAGAAAAGACATAGCGCTTAAAGCCTCGTCAAGTAAGCAAGAGGAATCTGAGGTTGAAGAAGATGAGGATGATATTGCCCTCATTACAAGAAGGTTTAGCAAATTCCTCTAGAGAAAAAGAATGCAAGGAAGAAGATTTCCAAAGGTTGAGAAACCACAAAAGGAGAAGGAAATTACATGCTTTGGGTGTGGAAAGCCGGGTCACATGAAGGCCGACTGTCCACAAGCTAAGAATCCCAAGAAGTTCAAGAAAAGAGCCATGAAGGTCACTTGGGATGACAGTGAAAGTGATACATCCTCAGAAGATGAGGAAATAGCCAACCTCTGCTTCATGGCACATGAAAATGAGGTTAGTGTTTCCTCTAGTGATAGTGAAACTGAGGATGGAGACTTAATTGATGCATTTAATGATTTAGTTAAACAGTTTGGCATGCTGAAACCTAAGTACAATCTGTTGAAAAAGGATAATGCAGGATTAGTAGAAAAGCATACAAAAGAAGTTGACTTGCATTCTAAGGAGTGTAATATGCAGAAAAAGGAAATAACTGAACTTAAAAGCAGAAATGAGGATTTGAATAATATTATTTTGAAATTTACTAATGGCAACAAGTTATATAAGATGTTATTAGGTAAACAGAGAGTAAATTTTGACAGGGCAGAAATAGGTTATGATAAATCTAGTAAAAATAAAATTTACAAGAATTACTTTGTGAGATCCACTACCTGCCATGTTTGTAATGAAATAGGACATAAATCTTTTGTCTGTCTTTTAAAAGTAAACAATATCAAAACTGGTAGTAAACTTCAATGGGTTCCTAAGGGGACCAGACCTAACACTAGGACCCAAAAGATTTGGGTACCAAAGAAGACAACTTGATCTTCTATTTTGCAGGTTGAGTGCTCTCCTGAAAAGAACCAGTGGTACCTCGACAGTGGATGCTCGAGGGATATGACATGAGACTCAACCATGTTTGCTGTTGTCAACAAGAAGAAAGGAAGTGTTACTTTTGGTGGAAACCAAAAGGGTAAAATTGTTGGCATCGGCAATATAGGTAACAGTTTTAATCCAATTATTGAAAATGTGCTTTTGGTTGAAGGATTAAAACATAATTTGCTTAGTATTAGCCAGTTATGTGATAAAGGATATGAGGTGATCTTTAAATCAAACTCCTGTATAATTAAGATGCATTAAATGGCAAAATTTTGGCAAAACTCTGTTTACCTGGCTATAGGAAGAAAATATTTATATCATTGACTTAGATATTGTTGTTTGCAATGATGAAAAATGTTTTGCTGCTAATTCCTCTAATGATTGCTAGACTTGGTATAGGAGATTAGGACACGTAGGGATGGATACCTTAACTAAGATTACTAAGGATAATTTAGTTAGAAGAATTCCTAAGATATCCTTTGAGAAGGATAAGGTTTGTGAGGCCTGCCAAATGCGTAAGCAGATCACAAGTAAAAAAAAAAAAAAAAAAAAAAAAAAAAAAAAAAAAAAAAAAAAAAAAAAAAAAAAAAAAAAAAAAAAAAAAAAAAAAAAAAAAAAAAAAAAAAAAAAAAAAAAAAAAAAAAAAAAAAAAAAAAAAAAAAAAAAAAAAAAAAAAAAAAAAAAAAAAAAAAAAAAAAAAAAAAAAAAAAAAAAAAAAAAAAAAAAAAAAAAAAAAAAAAAAAAAAAAAAAAAAAAAAAAAAAAAAAAAAAAAAAAAAAAAAAAAAAAAAAAAAAAAAAAAAAAAAAAAAAAAAAAAAAAAAAAAAAAAAAAAAAAAAAAAAAAAAAAAAAAAAAAAAAAAAAAAAAAAAAAAAAAAAAAAAAAAAAAAAAAAAAAAAAAAAAAAAAAAAAAAAAAAAAAAAAAAAAAAAAAAAAAAAAAAAAAAAAAAAAAAAAAAAAAAAAAAAAAAAAAAAAAAAAAAAAAAAAAAAAAAAAAAAAAAAAAAAAAAAAAAAAAAAAAAAAAAAAAAAAAAAGTTCTTTTGCATCAAAGAATGCAATCTCTACTTCTAAGCCTCTCCAACTCCTTCACATGGACCTTTTCGGTCCTTCTAATATAGCCAGCTTAGGAAGAAAATTCTATGCTTATGTCATTGTCGATGACTTCTCTAGATTCACTTGGGTATTCTTTTTGAAGTCAAAGGATGAAACTTTTGATACATTCGCATTTTCTTGTTTTCTTTATTTCCATTTTCTTGAGGGTGGTTTGGGAATAATAACTGGAGGAGCTCACCATTGTTGCTATTCGTAGTGATCATGGTGGAGAATTTGAAAATGAAAGATTTGAACTCTTGCGTCTCAAGTATGGAATTGAGCACAACTTCTCCTCTTCTAGAACCCCTCAACAAAATGGTGTTGTTGAGAGGAAAAATAGGTCCCTCCAAGAGCTAGCTAGAACCATGCTTAATGAGAACTCCCAGCCAAAGTATTTCTGGGCAGAAGCTGTTTCAACAGCCTGCTATGTGCTTAATCGGGTCTCTATAAGACCAATTCTTGAGAAAACTCCTTATGAGCTCTGGCATGGAAAAACTCCCTTTGTCAAATACTTTAGAGCATTTGGATGTAAATGTTTTATTCTTAATACTAAGGATAACTTAGGAAAGTTTGATTCCAAATCTGACCTTGGAATCTTCCTTGGCTACTCTCTCTCCAGTAAGGCTTATAGAGTGTTCAATAAGAGAACTCTAGTAGTAGAGGAATCTGTTCATGTTAACTTTGATGAGACCCCTCATCCCATAATCAATGTGGATGAGGATGATACTCTAGAAAGGCATCTAGATTCTCTGTCTTTAGAAAAGTACTCAGATTCTCTTCAAGTAGAAAAATCCTTAGAACCCTCTTCAAGTTCTCTAGAAATTGTTCATGTTAAAGATGAATCTGCAGCTCTTCCTAGAGATTGGAAATATATAAGAGATCATCCCTTAGATGAAGTCTTAGGTGATCCTTCATTAAAAGTTAAGACTAGATCCTCTCTTAGAAACCTCTGTGCCAATATGGAATTTATTTCTCAAGTAGAGCCTAAGAAGTTTGAAGAGGCCGAGAGTGATGATAACTGGATTTTGGCTATGCAAGAGGAGCTAAATCAATTTGAAAGGAGCAAGGTATGAGAACTTGTTCCACAGCCTAAGGATCATCCCATTATTGGAACTAAATTGGTTTACAAGAACAAATTGGATGAAAATAGGATTGTGGTAAGAAACAAAGCCAGATTAGTTGCTAAAGGTTACAATCAAGAAGAATGAATAGATTTTGATAAAACCTTTGCACCTGTTGCTAGATTATAATCAATTAGGATGCTCTTAGCCTATGCGTGCTACAAAAACTTCACACTCTTCCAAATGGATGTAAAGAGTGCTTTCTTAAATGGTTATATTCAGGAAGAAGTCTATGTAGAGCAGCCCTTAGGATTTGAAGACTATGCAAAACCTGATCATGTGTATAGACTTAAGAAGGCCCTTTATGGACTTAAGCAGACTCCTAGAGCTTGGTATGATAGGTTGAAGAATTTTCTTGTGGAAAGGAAATTTAAAAGGGGAAATACTGATTCAACCCTATTTACCATGCAAAAGAACAATGATATTTTGTCAGTTCAGATCTATGTCGATGAAATTATATTTGAATCAACTAATGTCACAATGTGTAATGAATTTTCCTCCCTCATGCAAAGTGAATTTGAAATGAGTATGATGGGGGAGTTAAAATTCTTCTTAGGTTTTCAGATCAGTCAATCTCCTGATGGCATTTTCTTCTGCCAAGAAAAATACATTAAGGAGCGGCTTAAAGAAATTTGGTTTAGAGTCCTGTCAATCCTCTAGAACCCCCATGAGTACCACAACAAAATTAGACAAGATGAAAATGGAATAGTGTAGATATTAAAAAATATCGTGTATGATTTGTTTCCTTATTATATCTGACTGGTAGCAGGCTAGATATTCTATTTAGTGTTGTCTTGTGCTAGATTTCAAGCTGCTCCTAGGAATCTCACTTAACTGCTGTAAAAGGATTTTCAAATATTTAAGTAGACACCTGACCTAGGATTGTAGTATCTGAAGGGCACTTCTTTTGATCTGATTGGATACTCCGATTCTGATTATGCTGGCAGCCTAGTGATAGGAAGAGAACTAGTGGCACTTGTCAGGTCTAGGGAGAATCTCTAGTTTCCGATAGGCATCGGAAGATGCATATCTGCCGATAGGCATCGGAAGATGCATATCTGCCGATAGGCATCGGAAGATGCATATCTGCCGATAGGCATCGGAAGATGCATATCTGCCGATAGGCATCGGAAGATGCATATCTGCCGATAGGCATCGGAAGATGCATATCTGCCGATAGGCATCGGAAGATGCATATCTGCCGATAGGCATCGGAAGATGCATATCTGCCGATAGGCATCGGAAGATGCATATCTGCCGATAGGCATCGGAAGATGCATATCTGCCGATAGGCATCGGAAGATGCATATCTGCCGATAGGCATCGGAAGATGCATATCTGCCGATAGGCATCGGAAGATGCATATCTGCCGATAGGCATCGGAAGATGCATATCTGCCGATAGGCATCGGAAGATGCATATCTGCCGATAGGCATCGGAAGATGCATATCTGCCGATAGGCATCGGAAGATGCATATCTGCCGATAGGCATCGGAAGATGCATATCTGCCGATAGGCATCGGAAGATGCATATCTGCCGATAGGCATCGGAAGATGCATATCTGCCGATAGGCATCGGAAGATGCATATCTGCCGATAGGCATCGGAAGATGCATATCTGCCGATAGGCATCGGAAGATGCATATCTGCCGATAGGCATCGGAAGATGCATATCTGCCGATAGGCATCGGAAGATGCATATCTGCCGATAGGCATCGGAAGATGCATATCTGCCGATAGGCATCGGAAGATGCATATCTGCCGATAGGCATCGGAAGATGCATATCTGCCGATAGGCATCGGAAGATGCATATCTGCCGATAGGCATCGGAAGATGCATATCTGCCGATAGGCATCGGAAGATGCATATCTGCCGATAGGCATCGGAAGATGCATATCTGCCGATAGGCATCGGAAGATGCATATCTGCCGATAGGCATCGGAAGATGCATATCTGCCGATAGGCATCGGAAGATGCATATCTGCCGATAGGCATCGGAAGATGCATATCTGCCGATAGGCATCGGAAGATGCATATCTGCCGATAGGCATCGGAAGATGCATATCTGCCGATAGGCATCGGAAGATGCATATCTGCCGATAGGCATCGGAAGATGCATATCTGCCGATAGGCATCGGAAGATGCATATCTGCCGATAGGCATCGGAAGATGCATATCTGCCGATAGGCATCGGAAGATGCATATCTGCCGATAGGCATCGGAAGATGCATATCTGCCGATAGGCATCGGAAGATGCATATCTGCCGATAGGCATCGGAAGATGCATATCTGCCGATAGGCATCGGAAGATGCATATCTGCCGATAGGCATCGGAAGATGCATATCTGCCGATAGGCATCGGAAGATGCATATCTGCCGATAGGCATCGGAAGATGCATATCTGCCGATAGGCATCGGAAGATGCATATCTGCCGATAGGCATCGGAAGATGCATATCTGCCGATAGGCATCGGAAGATGCATATCTGCCGATAGGCATCGGAAGATGCATATCTGCCGATAGGCATCGGAAGATGCATATCTGCCGATAGGCATCGGAAGATGCATATCTGCCGATAGGCATCGGAAGATGCATATCTGCCGATAGGCATCGGAAGATGCATATCTGCCGATAGGCATCGGAAGATGCATATCTGCCGATAGGCATCGGAAGATGCATATCTGCCGATAGGCATCGGAAGATGCATATCTGCCGATAGGCATCGGAAGATGCATATCTGCCGATAGGCATCGGAAGATGCATATCTGCCGATAGGCATCGGAAGATGCATATCTGCCGATAGGCATCGGAAGATGCATATCTGCCGATAGGCATCGGAAGATGCATATCTGCCGATAGGCATCGGAAGATGCATATCTGCCGATAGGCATCGGAAGATGCATATCTGCCGATAGGCATCGGAAGATGCATATCTGCCGATAGGCATCGGAAGATGCATATCTGCCGATAGGCATCGGAAGATGCATATCTGCCGATAGGCATCGGAAGATGCATATCTGCCGATAGGCATCGGAAGATGCATATCTGCCGATAGGCATCGGAAGATGCATATCTGCCGATAGGCATCGGAAGATGCATATCTGCCGATAGGCATCGGAAGATGCATATCTGCCGATAGGCATCGGAAGATGCATATCTGCCGATAGGCATCGGAAGATGCATATCTGCCGATAGGCATCGGAAGATGCATATCTGCCGATAGGCATCGGAAGATGCATATCTGCCGATAGGCATCGGAAGATGCATATCTGCCGATAGGCATCGGAAGATGCATATCTGCCGATAGGCATCGGAAGATGCATATCTGCCGATAGGCATCGGAAGATGCATATCTGCCGATAGGCATCGGAAGATGCATATCTGCCGATAGGCATCGGAAGATGCATATCTGCCGATAGGCATCGGAAGATGCATATCTGCCGATAGGCATCGGAAGATGCATATCTGCCGATAGGCATCGGAAGATGCATATCTGCCGATAGGATAGGCATCGGAAGATGCATATCTGGCCGATAGGCATCGGAAGATGCATATCTACCGTAGGCATCGAATGAGTGTATTCTTAATCTGCCGCACTGTGACCCATCGTGCGAATCGTTTTACACGTGTGACTACATCCTGTCGGCGATGCCCTACTCCATTTAAACTCTGCTTCTTTTCAATGACACTTCATATTTCACGCTCTTTCAGAATGCTCCTGCATCCAATCCTTTTTCTCTCTAGGTTTTCTTCTTCGAATCGTTCAAATGGCTTCATCGTCTCACGCTCTTACTAAACCAACCAAGAAGAAGGCTAAAGTTTCAGCTCGTCCGCCTCGTGTGATTCCTCGTGCAAATGCGTGGCCATCTTTCTTCTTCATCAGTCAAGCTTCTGAAGCAAGGTACCATGATGACTTTAAGCACAAATCTCTGATTCCCTGTCGTGGTATTTTCTTTGAAGACTTTGCTGGCATGGATATTGTTGAACCCCTGAAGGATCTCGGGTTATTAGGACTATTTGATGTAGAATCTTACTATTACCCAGAAGCTGTCCGAATGTTTTATGCCAATTTGGGTTTTTCCTCTGATTTCTCTACAATTAAGAGTTATGTGTATGGAAAGCACATAGAACTCACACCCCAATCCATAAATGCTCTTTTGGAGTGCTCCCATCTAGATAGCTACCCTCACCTTTTTGATTCCGGATCTGAGCTTCCTTTCTTTGGTACCTCTGAGGGTCTTAGTTTTCTCAAGACTATCGCTCTAGACCCAAACCAAAACCCTGATCATTTAAAGGGCAAACACCTGACCATAAGGGCCAGGTTATTACATCACATGATAGGGTACAACATTGTCCCTAAGGGTGGTCACCATGATGATGTGAGTGCAATGGAACTCTTTGTTTTGTTTGCACTTTACCACAAGACCCCTTTCAACCTGGGATTTGTTGTTGTCAGACGGATGATTCAGGCTGTGTCATCTAGGGCCACCTCTCTGCCTTACAACTTGCTTCTCATGAGGATATTCACCCAACTTGATGTTGTATTTCCAGATGATGAAGATCCTGTCCGTCTTTAACCCTCTAGTTATTATTCCCAAACCACCCTCAAGAAAATGGGAATAAAGAAAACAAGAAAAGGGGAGTTTGTCTTGAATGTGTCTAAGATAAAGGCTTCTAAGGCAGCCTCTGTAAGGCTTGGGAAGAGGAAACTTATCCTGCAAGAGGAATCTGTTCAAGAAGATATGGATGAATCTGAGATTCCTGCCTTTGATAACTCACCTTCTACTTTCAGGTGTCTCGTTCTCATCCTCCTCGCCTTTCCCTTACACCTTTTGTTCCTAGTCTTCCTCCTCCTCCTCCACCTTCTACATTAGTGGCACATTCCACTCCATTATCTGTGCCCTCATCCTTTCCAGAATCTCCACCTTCTCCTCCACCTACACTCATGGTGCCTACTCTGCCTCCAACAGTCCAACCTGTTTCTCCAGTCCAACAGGATATACCACTCCTTTCCCCTCAAGTCCACCCTGCTCTTCCAGTCCAACCCTCCACACCAGTCCAATCCACCACTGTTACTCCCTCTCCCATTACTTATCAGAGGAGATTTTCCATCAGTGAGGATCAGTTTAATGCTTTGCAGTCCAGCATAGCCAGCATAGGTACTGCTCTCTCTTCTGTTCAGGACCAGTACACTAGTTTGAAGTCCTGCGTAGAGAGTCTCGGGTCAGCCCTCAGTTCAATTCAAAGTCAAATTGACAAATCTATGGATGCCAAGCTCGACAAGAACAAATTGGACATGTGGAGAGATTTGGATACAGGTCTAGATCAGTTGTCAAAGAAAATGGATCGGCATAGTGAGATTTTGTCCTTGGACTTAAGGTCTCTCAGGTCTACGGTTGAAGCTTTTCATCCCGATCTCGATCCCGAATCGCCTAGTCCTGTCAGTTTTCCAGAGGCTTGCTCTAAAGACCTTCTCCCTCCGATCATGCGCCCTGCGTTTGTGGATGGTGGTCGATTAATGCCTTTGGACCTTCAGGAGGCTGAACTGGCATTCTCAACTCCTGTTGCTCCTCCTGTTCTCGAGCCTTCACCAGAACCAGCTGGTCCCATGGATGTCTCTCATGCTGGTCCCTTTGTAGAGCCTCCTCCATGTCTGGACATGGTGGTGAACCAAGTGCCTTCTCCATCATCTGCTCCCTGCATGGCATTGGTGGTCTATCAATCACCCCTCCCTCGCGATATTGATTCACTTCAAGCTCTTGTGGATGCCTATTTCCATCCAAACCTTGAAGTGCCCTCTTGGGTTCCCCAAGCTTTTTGGACGCATTTTTTGCATTTCTTTCAATAGATGATATATTTTTTTGTATCAAACTTTATTGATATTTTAATGTTGAGTACTCTGATGTTTCTATGCCTTGTGTTTCATGCATTGCTTCTGCTATCTCTCTGCTTGTTTTTGATAATATCAATGGGGGAGAAAATATTTGATTGATGCTGGATATGAGAATGAAATTATTTTATATGATGATAGTATGCATGTAAACGGTGCTTTGAAATTGGATTATATGCACTTACTATGAGGGAGCTAGAATTATGGGGGAGAACATTGTTTAATCAAATTTATATTTTGTCATCATCAAAAAGGGGGAGATTGTTGACTTATAGAGTGTTTAAGTCTAAATAGGTTTTTGATGATGTATTTGTATGTTAAGTATGTAATTTGATTATGTTTATTAAATGAGAATAATGAATTATAAATATGAAATTATTTGCAAATACCCTTGACAAGGGTATTTTAGTTGTCTAATGAATCGGGTTAAGTGTACAGGGCTGAAAACTGATCTGCCGATGAGTTGTTAAAAGTAGACATACACTGTAACGACCCTTGTTCCCAGCAAGATATTGTCCGCTCTGGGGATTGGGCCGCAGCCCAATATCCTCCCCTCACGGCTTTGTTTGGCGAGAGCACTTCCCGGAAGGTCACCCAACCTGGAATTACTCTCGCCGAAGCCCACTTAACTTCGGAGTTCTTATGGGATCCGTTGTCAATTGAGCTCCAAAACGCGTCTTGCTATGTTGGGAGGGATCTCTTACATATGCTTCATTTCCATGTACTTCCCCAAGCGATGTGGGTTCGTAAAGGCCCCTCCTTCCACGATAGAACCCTCCGGCCCAGGTCAGCCCCAGGATCCGCGACGGGGATTGGGCCGCAGCCCAATATCCTCCCCTCACGGCTTTGTTTGGCGAGAGCACTTCCCGGAAGGTCACCCAACCTAGAATTACTCTCACCGAAGCCCACTTAACTTCGGAGTTCTTATGGGATCCGTTGTCAATTGAGCTCCAAAACGCGTCTTGCTATGTTGGGAGGGATCTCTTACATATGCTTCATTTCCATGTACTTCCCCAAGCGATGTGGGTTCGTAAAGGCCCCTCCTTCAACGATAGAACCCTCCGGCCCAGGTCAGCCCCAGGATCCGCGGAGAATGGGTGACTTTCACAGTGGTCGTTGAAAGAGGAGTCGTCACAATCACCCCCCCCCCTTGGGGGCCCAACGTCCTCGTTGGCCATATTTCCGGTTGGGTACAGGCTCTGATACCATTTGTAACGACCCCTGTTCCCAGCAAGATATTGTCCGCTCCGGGGATTGGGCCGCAGCCCAATATCCTCCCCTCACGGCTTTGTTTGGCGAGAGCACTTCCGCGGAAGCTTTACCCACCTCCGGCCAAGGTCAGCCCCAGGATCGCGGAGAATTGGTGACTTTCACAGTGGTCGTTGAAAGAGGAGTCGTCACACACCCCCCCCCTTGGGGGCCCCACGTCCTCGTTGGCCATATTTCCGGTTGGGTACAGGCTCTGATACCATTTGTAACGACCCCTGTTCCCAGCAAGATATTGTCCGCTCCGGGGATTGGGCCGCAGCCCAATATCCTCCCCTCACGGCTTTGTTTGGCGAGAGCACTTCCCGGAAGGTCACCCAACCTGAAATTACTCTCACCGAAGCCCTCTTAACTTCGGAGTTCTTATGGGATCCGTCGTCAATTGAGCTCCAAAACGCGTCTTGCTATGTTGGGAGGGATCTCTTACATATGCTTCATTTCCATGTACTTCCCCAAGCGATGTGGGTTCGTAAAGGCCCCTCCTTCAACGATAGAACCCTCCGGCCCAGGTCAGCCCCAGGATCCGCGGAGCTTTACCCACCTCCGGCCCAGGTCAGCCCCAGGATCCGCGGAGAATGGGTGATCCTCACAGTGGTCGTTGAAAGAGGAGTCGTCACAATCACCCCCCCTTGGGGGCCCAACGTCCTCGTTGGCCACATTTCCGGTTGGGTACAGACTCTGATACCATTTGTAATGACCCCTGTTCCCAGCAAGATATTGTCCGCTCCGGGGATTGGGCCGCAGCCCAATATCCTCCCCTCACGGCTTTGTTTGGCGAGAGCACTTCCCGGAAGGTCACCCAACCTAGAATTACTCTCACCGAAGCCCACTTAACTTCGGAGTTCTTATGGGATCCGTTGTCAATTGAGCTCCAAAACGCGTCTTGCTATGTTGGGAGGGATCTCTTACATATGCTTCATTTCCATGTACTTCCCCAAGCGATGTGGGTTCGTAAAGGCCCCTCCTTCAACGATAGAACCCTCCGGCCCAGGTCAGCCCCAGGATCCGCGGAGCTTTACCCACCTCCGGCCCAGGTCAGCCCCAGGATCCGCGGAGAATGGGTGATCCTCACAGTGGTCGTTGAAAGAGGAGTCGTCACATACACCGATTGCTAAACGACAAAGGCGGAGTCGTTCAAGGCTACTCCTGCCGATCACTAAACGACAAAAGACGAAGTTGTTCAAAGGTTACTTCTGCCGATGGCGTTTTCAAGCTACTCCTGCCGATCACTAAACGACAAAAGGCAAAGTCGTTCAAAGGTTACTTCTGCCGATGGCGTTTTCAAGCTACTCCTGCTGATGGAATTTGAAGCTACTCCTGCCGATGGCATTTCAGAATCACTTCTGCCGATGGCGTTTTGAAGTTGCATATATCGATGACCGTTCAGCGCTTATAACGTTACATCTGCCGATACCGGTTCAGCTTCTTAAAGCAACATATACCAATGACGGTTCAGCGCTTATCATGTTGCATCTACCGATGACGATCCGATATTTTACAGCTGCTTCAACCGGTGATCTTCCGTCAGAATTCAAAATAACCGCGAAGCAACAGTGACTTCGTCCAGAACTTCAACTTTAGAGCATTAATGGTGAAGAACATAAATGGAAGCAACAGCTATCTGTAATTGTACGGATGCTGCTCCAACGGGAATAAAGTTTCTTATTCTGATAAGGAGCATTCAAATTCCAAGAGCCGTTTGGAGACAGAGTATAAAAGCCGAGAAGAAAGCTCGAAGAAATAACTTTTTTCAAATCTTCTACTAAGCCCTAACGAGCGTAACTTTCGTACTCTGTATTATTCTTCTACACCTCTCGAATCGATAACTTGAGATTTAATCTTTGAGAGTGTGTAGCTTGTGCAAATCGTTTTACAAATTCACAATTCTGTAAAGGCTGTGATTGACGCCTGTGAAGTTCAATCAAGGTGTAAAGGCAGTAGATCGATGCCCGGTTTGATCTGGTTTTCTCGTGAAGAGAAGGTTATGAATCTTCAAGAGGGAGCCTTGAAGCGTGGACGTAGGCAAGCTTAGCCGAATCACGTTAAAAACTGTGGTGTCAATTTCTCTCACTCTCTCACTTTTATTGTTTGATTATTTGCTGTTTTTCAAATCGTTTGAACATAAGAGAGAAATTAATTAGTTTAGTAAATTAAGTTCTAAAAGGCTAATTCACCCCCCTCTTAGGCAATCTCGATCCTACACGTCCAACCGATCTTCGCCCTCAGTTTACCAATGGAGGGTCAAAAGCCCAAAACGGTCTGTTGTTCTTGCAAACCAGGTGGCTATTCTCGAAGAGAGGTTGGCTGTTTGCGTTAGAACGGTTGTGATGACCCATATGTGTAAGTATGTGTAATACCCGGCTTGTACGGATTTTGGATTTAATATATTATATTAATATTTTATTATATATGTGGTATTTTTGGTAAATATGTCAAATCAGGTCCGTTTCAAGAAAAGAAAGAGTCATTACGATCCTAACGATTAATAGGAATTTTAAGAAAATTTAGGGAATTTTCAGAATAGTAACGCTGTATTCCGAGTAAATACGCTTCTCGTAACGAAATGGACGTTTAAGAAAAAATAGTAAACGAGGTCCGATTTACAAACGGACAGTTTTAATAAATCCCAAATAATAAGTTGGACTTATTGGTGAAATAAGGAGATTTGGTGAAATCGTATAGCTAGTTAATTAACGAAACAAAGGACGAAACGAATATAAAAACTATGGAAGGGCAGAATGGTAATTTGTCAAGACAAATTAATATTAAAAACCTTTTCTTCTTTCTCTTTCTCCATTTTCACGCCAGAAACTTCTTTCCTTCGATTTTCTCTCGGCTTCCTCTCTGCCCGCGAGGGTTTCTCGACGATCCGGCCTCCGATTCTTCCTCCGATCGTTCCGTTTTCTTCACGCTTTCTCCTCCAATCAACGCTCTAGGTATGATTCTAAAGTTTTAGAGCGTTAAACTTCGAGTTTCATAGAGTTTTACATTTAGGGTTTTCGATTAAAAACGAGATTTAGGGTTTGTAATTAATAGGTTTTGCCGTAATAAAGTATACATTGGACGTATTGAACGTTATTGGACGAATTTGATTGATTTATGACGAAAGTTAAAAATTAGGGATTTTCGAGATTTAGGGAAAAACTCGTAAATTGGAATTTAAGGTGCTGAGCGAGTATTGTCCAATGGAATAGCTCGATGAATTGAATTAAAGTTATAGGAAATTTCTTTAGTTAATGTTTTATTTATTTGGACGTTAAGTACCTTAAATTAGTTTTAACGGCGAATATTGTGTTTTGCTTCAGACAAACAACGCTCGTGGTCAGAGCTTGAGCTGCTTTGGACACGAGGTAAGTTCTCGTGATCTTCTTTGGCCGATTGGCCTACACCGTACGTCGAATGTCGTCTCGAGGAGTTTTGGAGATGCGTTTGTTTAATTGTACTTGGTTTGGGTAGCTAGGTTTTAGGGATTTATAGTTTACGCTTTACAGTCTTGATGGTACACGTTATTGTTTGTTTACTTTAAGATATTGAACTGTTCACGCATCACTTGTTTTAAAGAAAAGCATGAAAATGAACTTCCACACAGAGTTTTAAAGATAACGTAAAGCATAGCATTGGCCGAAAGGCTTATTGGCCGAAAGGCGTATTGGTCACGCGAGGTGGGGCTCAGGCACGGCTGTACGTGTTGTAAGCGTGCACCCCCCGCTTCTAGCTGGAAAGAGTAGTCCGCCCGCTGGATGAGCTCTCTCTGGTTAGAGGGATAGGATCTAGGTGACACCTATTGAGCATTGCATAGTAAAGAAAACATACATGATTAATGAACTTATATGCACAGCATGCATTGCATTTACGTAGAGCTTACTGGGATTTTGTTAGTAATTTTACACCTTTACACGCAAGTGCACGTGTCGCTAACGAAGTAATAGAGTAAGTAAAGTATCGATCCCACGAGGATATTGTTAATTGAATTAATCGCTATAAAAATCTTATAAAAATATTAAATTACTGGATAAAAATTAGAAATAAAATATGAATAATGATTCAATAAAATAAAGCAAGATTAAACGAGGTAAAAACGATAAAAGAAGGCCTTGGCTAGGATCGATTTTCTTCGTTACGATGATTCTGCTACTAATGCTCTGGTAATACTCTGCAGCATTTTCTAAAAAACAGCAAGAATAAAAATATTTTCTAGGATTCTTTCAAATTGCCTAGGTAAATTCAAATTAGAATTTCTTTCTACCTTGAAAGAATGTAACTAATATTGAATTTTCGATATGTGCTATTCTTATCACCAATCAAATTAATGTTAACTACGTTGTAACAATTTAATTTGATTAATTATTCGTGCATCTAAAATTTATATCTATTTGTCGATACAATATAAACATGAATCGTCAACCTATCTATCGATACGATCTGACTTAGTAAGAAAATTTCACAAATAATTGTTCAATAGATAATTGCAGAAACAAAACCAAGATCGTAGCAAAATATCGCAACAAATACTATCGTCCTAACCAAGATATAAAAAGTTTAGCTACTAGACATAATTAAAATAAAACTAAAAACAATTGTGTTCATAGAAAAATAATGCAATAAAAATAATAGAAGAAGAAAATTCAGGAAATGGCGTCGGTGGTTTTCTCCAGATGCCGAGACTCCTTCTGCAGCAAGCTAATATCCTCTCTCCCTCCAAGCAAGTTGTTACGCCAAGCCTTCCTTCCTTAATTCCAGCAGTGAAATCTTCCTTTTCTCTCTCCAGAATATTTTATTTACTTTTATTGCTCCACCTTTTATTCACTTTCCAGCATGATTTTCTCTCTCTCCGTAGGTCACTCTATTAAGTTTATTTTGTCTTCTAGTGTTGCCCTTTTTGCTGCCCTTATTTTTTACTTCTTCCGCTGCCCAAATTTTTATTCTTTCAGCATCTACCGCCAGCTTTGTCGTCTAGTGCTGCCCAGATGTTTACTGCTTCCGATGCCCAAGTTTTTATGCTTCTTCCGATTGCTGCCCGGCTTCTTTAAATCATCCGATTGCTGCCCAATTTCTCTACATCATCTGATTGCTTTGTTTTATTCCACAAAATCTTCAACCTATTTGATCTTCCTTGATTGTAGTAATTTTCTCTCTCTCTTCTTCGTATTCTACATAAAATTTACAGCCAAAATAAATCCTCTAATTTTGGCAACCGTCATTTTCTCTAAAAAATTCAACTTTTAAACGTGACTTTTCCCGCTATAATCCTTGCATTCAAATATGAAAATATAAAATTCGATTTAAGAAAAAATATATGTTTTTAATAGAAAATCTGCATTAAATATATCAAATTGAATAAAAACACTAATGCTGCAACAATACATAGCAATTGTCGTAATTCCTACTAATTTTTTATTGCAAACACTCAATTCATACAAGTTTTCTTATGTAAAATTTGCATAAAATGACTCTAAAATAAGAGTCATCAGATTTCATCTCATAGTGTATTGTATGGTGTAGGTGACTTAGACATCGAGGCAGGTGAGGACGATGTCCCTCCTTTTGAGGCATGAGTCCAGTTGACAAGGGATGGCTGCGGTGGTGTGCTGGCGCAGTCGAGGCTTACCTGACCCGTGGGGACAGTATGTATAGATTTTGAGGGTTTGGGACATTTTGGGATGGTATTTGTATAGAAATATTTTAGGTTGTTTGATTCTGGATAGTTGATAGGTATATATGTATATGTTGATGTTTTGGAAACTGTTTTATAATGGTTTGAAAAGTCTTTCATTGAATGTATTTTGGAACTGCGTGGTGATTGAAAACAGGAGGATTTGTTTAGGTTTTAAACGTATCCATGCAGTTCGTTTTCATGAAAATATTCTTAGTTTTAAAAGGTGTTTCGAGTTGTTTATTGGGTGAATGGTGAAGTGTGAAAAGAATGAGGATATGAGAGAGTTTGTATCGTGATGTTATTGTATGGTTTAGGGTGTAAGAATAAATTGTATTGTGTAGTTGGCGTAGGAGAAATTGAAAGAAAAAATGAATAAAAGGAAACAGGGCAGTGGGCTTGGCGAATAGTCGCCAAGCCTGGCGATTGAATCGCCTCCCTCTGGAAAAATCCAGAGGGATTGGCGATTGCTCGCCACAAACTGTGGCAAGCAATCGCCACAGGCGACTGCAACAGGTGATTATTCGCCTGTTGCAATCGCCTCTCTACAATTTTTATTTATTAAAAATTGTTTTAATTTAATTAATTTAAGTTTTTATTAAATAGTTTTAAGTTTTAATTTGATTTAAAAATTTATAATTCAATTCCGATTTCGATTCTGGTTTCGATTTCGGTTTAGGTTCCGCTTAGTGTATATTTAAAGTATAGGGATCAAGTATATATAAAAAAAAAAAAAATAGTACGGTAATTGGGTACAGTATTAGGGTCGTGACAGTATGTGTACGATGGCTGCACGAACCGAAACCCAGATGGCGGTACGTCTGCGCGGGCGAACCGGAAGGTGACGGGTCGTAAAAAGGGGGTCGTCACAATCTCACATCGCTTAGAGAAGTATGTGGAAATGAAACATATGTAAAGAGACCCTCCTAAGATAGCAAGACGCGTTTTGGAGTACAATTGGCAACGGATCCCATAAGAACTCCGAAGTTAAAAGTGTTTCGGCGAGAGTAGTACCAGGTTGGGTGACCGACTGGGAAGTCCTCACCAAACAAAGCCGTGAGGGAAGGATATTGGGCTACAGCCCAATCCCCAGAGCGGACAATATCTTGCTGGGAAAAGGGGTCGTTACAATGGTCGGCTGTTCTCCGGAAACAGCAGACAGTTCCTGAGCACCTTGCACCACACGTGCAATGATGGGTGTCCACATACAACATGTGCATCCGATCCAACGTGTTAAGTATCAAGTGGCCCTGGAAATAACGAACGGCCGTCCATTATGTGGCGTTTTTTGAGAACAGACGACGATCGGCCGACCGACAAGGTCTGTTTTGCTAGGTTTTTAATAGTTTAAAGTTTGAATGGTTAGGATTGAAAATTTAAGATTGAAAAAAAAAAAAAAATCAATACTTGGAGGGTTTTTTTTTTTTTTTTTTTTTATAAAAACCCATAAATATATTAACTCATTTAATATTTTTTACATTATTTTTCCTGCACTGAAAGTGAGGTGGGATGAGGGGGATATATAGGACAGGAAATAAAATTTTGAATAAAAAATTAAACTAAACAAATTTATTTAATATTAAAATAAATAAATATTTCAATTTATTTCGCACTGCATTAAAAAATAAGCTATTTTACTTTCAATATTGTTATTAAAATTTTGCTATATTTTAATTTAATGTAGATTGGTATACCTTTTAAAAAAATTGTAATAAATATAGTGTATTAACTTTTCTACCAAACTGTATATAAATGTTTAAATTTTTATAAATTTGATTATTTTTCTATCTTGTCTGCACCAAACATTTGCCAACTCGATTTCCTTAAGTCCAAGCAAAGATACTCTAATCCTTTCTCACCAAATTTGAAAATCTCTCCTACCAGTATGTTTGCTTGACGAAAAGAAAAAGATTTATACGCTCGTTTTTACGCATGCCACAATGTCTTACTCGTTTTCTTCTTGAATGACTTTTCGGATAAAATATTAAATATTAAACTATTTTAACCCTACTCATTTATAGAAACGTTTACGAAATGAACATGGACATTTGAATTTACTTGAAAAGTTAAGAGATAGCTTATCAATTTAAATATGTTTTAGACTTTTCTCACCCCTTACCTATCGAAGAATTCAAAGAAGTTTCCGTGTAACAAGGCGGTTCTTGTCGACAACCAATAAGAATTCAGTCAATCGATTGAATTCTTCTTTCACAAAAAAATAAATAAAATATCTTTTGAAATAAACACAATATGGCTTAAAAAAAGATTACGTGACCAATGTTATTAAATTTATGCACGAAAATTTAAACAAATATAAAGTTAACCAGAGAATAGAGTTACTCCGTTCATCACTTAGTTGCATTGAAACTATTATTTTGGACCAAGTTTCGAGGACCTCAACTTTGGACACATTTGTAACAAAGTATGTGACATTGTCATGTGAAATATAATCATAAAAAAAATGTAGATCTACCTCTAAATTTTGATCATTTAATCGGAGTTGCAACCAACTGAAAATAGTACTTTAACGTCCACTGATTTGGCATTCCTTGAAGATAGTAATCTACTGCTTCTAGTGCTTCAAAATACTAAAATTGACTCACCACTTTGCACCACTTTGCTTGGAGAAATGTTCATGTTTGGTAAATTAGGTCAAAAAATAATATTAATGATAAAATGCACGACATTGTGATCATATTTTTTTTATCATATGGTCAACTTAGATATCCACTTGTGCCGTTTTATACATTTAGGGTCATTGGAGAAAGAAAATATGCAAATTCTAACAAATTTGCCCTAAACCCGGATCTCGTTTTACATTTTTCTTTTCATATATGACTGATTAAAAGGATGCATATGTAGAGATGTTTAGGTAGGAAGGATACAGTGTTACCAACCCTTGATCAACCATGCCATTCTTGTGCTTTACAAGTGAAGTCTTTCAGCAAGTAATTCTCATAGTAAGCCTCTTCCTGGCTATATCTTCGACGCTTAGTAGTCCGCCGGAGGATCCGATCACATGTCTCTCTGATTCCAATACAAATTGCACCATCACCAACTCCTACGGAGTCTTTCCTGACCAAAGCAGCTGTCTGGTCGGGAGTGTAGCCTACCCTCAGACGGAGAAAGAGCTTGTACATATAGTATCGGCGGCAACGAAAAATGGGAGAAAAATGAAGGTTGCTACTAGATTCTCTCATAGCTCACCGAAACTAGTCTGCCTAGATGGGGAAGATGGGTTATTGATAAGCACAAATTATCTAAACCGGATTGTGAGCATCGACTATGTCGAAAGAACAATGACGGTGGAGAGTGGGGTGACATTGAGAGAAGTAATTGGCCAAGCTGCCAAGGCAGGGCTGGCCTTGCCCTACACGCCATACTGGTGGGGATTGACGATAGGCGGGATGTTGGGGACGGGTGCACATGGGAGCACACTCTGGGGAGAGGGAAGCTCGATACATGATTATGTCGTCGGAATGCGGATTGTCAGTCCCGGGAGAGAAGAAGATGGATTTGTTAAAGTTAGGAGACTTAGTGAAGGTGACGAAGATCTTAATGCAGCAAAGGTTTCACTTGGTGTTCTTGGAGTTATTTCACAGGTATGGCATGTTCTTAGACTTTGGATTAAAGTATTTTTTTAAAATAATATAATATTTATGATCTAATCAGTGTATAATAAGATATCATAATTCAAAATTAATGAGCACTTATTTTCAAAAAATGGATATAATTAGGTCATATATCTTAATTGAACTTAAAATTGATGCCTACGTAGCTTTGGAGTAGTTGGATTTAACACTAAAATGTTACGTTATTATAGGTCACTTTGAAACTCCAACCTAATTTTAAGAGATCCATCACTTTCGTCACCGAAAATGACAGTGATTTGGGAGATCGGGTAGTCGAGTTCGGGATTCAACATGAATTCGCAGACATAACATGGTACCCTTCACAAAAAAAGGCAATCTACCGTATCGACAATCGTGTATCGTCTGATTTTTCCGGCAATGGTCTGAATGATTTCGTTCCGTTCCGCTCTAGTGCTTCGCTTCAACTGGCTACCATGAGAGCCTTAGGTTAATTGTACAAATTAATAAGCGAGTGACTATAATCCTACTGCATTAATATCATTCTTAGTTGGCCTTTCTTATGATGAGATTTCCTTTTTTTTTTTTTTGGTCACGCAGAGGAGAGTCAAGAATTAACGAGGAATGCAGAAAGCAAATGTACTGTTGGAAACATAATCACGTCTACTCTAGCTTTGATTGGTTATGGTTATACAAACAATGGTATTAAAATATTATTATTATTATTATTATTATTTTTTATTTTCAGGTCTCATCTTTACTGGCTATCCAATAATTGGAAATCAACATCGACTCCAAGCTAGCGGGTCATGTCTCGACAGCCCAGATGACGCAACCATAACGGCATGTCCATGGGATCCAAGAGTGAAGGGTGAGTTTTTCCACCAAACAGCAATAAGCATTAGCCTAAAAGTTGCCAAAGAATTCATCAAAGACATCCAACAACTGGTAGAACGAAAACCAAAAGCACTATGTGGCCTCGATCTCTATAACGGGATCCTCATCCGATACGTCAAAACCTCGAGTGCCTACCTCGGAAAACAAGAAAACTCCGTAGATTTCGACATCACATACTACCGAAGCAAAAACCCTTTGATCCCGAGACTTTACGGAGACATCATCGAAGAGATCGAGCAAATTGCAGTGTTCAAATACGGAGGGTTGCCCCACTGGGGAAAGAACCGAAACATAGCCTTCGAGGGCGTGATCGACAAGTACCGAAATGGGGGGAAGTTTTTGAGGGTTAAGAAAGAGTATGATCCTTTAGGGCTGTTTTCAAATGAGTGGACAGACCAAGTTCTTGGTGTGAAGGGAAATGTTAGCATTTACAAGAAAGGATGTGCCCTGGAAGGGTTATGCATATGCTCCATTGACAGTCATTGTGCCCCTACCAGAGGTTACTTCTGCAGACCAGGTAAGATCTATAAGGATGCTAGCGTTTGTACTCGTGTGATCTAGAACTATTACTTGTTCGTCTAAATTTCTTTCCTGAAAACGCACAATTGGTTGTCGTTTTTGTTGCTACTTTCTTTTTTATGCTTAAACATAAATAGTTTCTACAGCAATTATTTTAATAACTTAAATATATCAAAATTTTCAAAATAGAATTATATGTATTTTTTAACAATATTATTATTATTATTATTATTATTTTTATTTTCAGGTCTCATCTTTACTGGCTATCAATAATTGGAAATCAACATCGACTCCAAGCTAGCGGGTCATGTCTCGACAGCCAGATGACGAAACCATAACGGTCATGTCCATGGGATCCAAGAGTGAAGGGTGAGTTTTTTCACCAAACAGCAATAAGCATTAGCCTAAAGTTGCCAAGAATTCATCAAAGGACATCCAACAACTGGTAGAACGAAAACCAAAAGCACTTGTGGCCTCGATCTCTATAACGGGATCCTCATCCGATACGTCAAAACCTCGAGGCCTACCTCGGAAAACAAGAAAACTCCGTAGATTTCGACATCACATATACCGAAGCAAAAACCCTTTGATCCCGAGACTTTACGGAGACATCATCGAAGAGATCGAGCAAATGCAGTGTTTTCGGGAAAGAACCGAAACATAGCCTTCGAGGGCGTGATCGACAAGTACCGAAATGGGGGGAAGTTTTTGAGGGTTAAGAAAGAGTATGATCCTTTAGGGCTGTTTTCAAATGAGTGGACAGACCAAGTTCTTGGTGTGAAGGGAAATGTTAGCATTTACAAGAAAGGATGTGCCCTGGAAGGGTTATGCATATGCTCCATTGACAGTCATTGTGCCCCTACCAGAGGTTACTTCTGCAGACCAGGTAAGATCTATAAGGATGCTAGCGTTTGTACTCGTGTGATCTAGAACTATTACTTGTTCGTCTAAATTTCTTTCCTGAAAACGCACAATTGGTTGTCGTTTTGTTGCTACTTTCTTTTTATGCTTAAACATAAATAGTTTCTACAGCAATTATTTTAATAACTTAAATATATCAAAATTTTCAAAATAGAATTAATATGTATTTTTTTTAAATGAATATGTTCTAATTTACAATCTATTTTTATATTTTGATGCGTCACGTGTCATCTATACATAGTCTAAAGCACTTTATTATTTTAATTATTCATATTTACTACAAATAAATGGATAATACATCAACAAATATTGGTCAAAATGGTATTAGTAGCTATCTAGAAATGACAAACGAGCTGGCCGAGTCTCAAAAAATTCTACTTCAACAAACCTAGCGAGTTAAATGAACCCAACGAGTCAAGCCTAATAAGCCGAGTCACAAAAAAAATTCAGTGCTAGTTTGCGAACTAACGTCAAACGAGTCGATCCGTGTAGACTAGACGAGCCTAACGGCCCGAGCCTAATGAACTAAACATACATGATTGTCTTTAATTTATATAAATGTAATATATTTCTAAAAATATTTAATTACTAAAATTATAATAACTATTTATTTTTATAATTTAAAAATATAATAATTAATTGTTTAGTTAACAAAATTATTTTATTAATATATAAATGACATGTACGTAGGAAAAAATTATTTGAGACAATCTAATAAAAAATATCACACAAATATAATTATAAATATTTGACAGTTGTATCATTACAAATTATACACATGCCAATTAGGCTGACACCTATATAATTGTCAATCATTTGCAACTAAGGTGGCAAACGAGTTAACTAAGTCGAGTCGAGCCAACCCTAAAAAAATCTAGTTCACCAAGCCTAACGAGTTAAACGAGCCGAACCTAACGAGCTCAGCGAGACGAGTCTAACGAGCTAATTTAAAAAAAAAAAATCATCCAAAACTGGCTTGCGAGTCAATGTTAAACGAGTCGAGTTCACTATAGTACCGAGCCGGCTGACTCATTTGTCATCTCTATAAGCTGTCGACAACCAAGGTAAGAATGCGAGTTCGTCCTTTCATAAGCGCATTAAATAAGAAGACCTTACACCACATTCTCTCGACCTGGCTTCGTGATTCCTTGAACACGCACAAAGTAATGCTGAGTTTATCATATAATTTTATAGTTTTCGACAATCCAAACCGCGAACTATCAATCCAACATTAGTGGATTGTATAAAAAATCTTCAATAAATCCAGATTGAATAAAATCTTAATATATTTCTTGAATTCTTCCTTAGATCAAACAAAGTTGTATCTTCATCTTCGTCGTCAAAACGAGTCCAATTATTCGAACATACCCCAAATAATATAAATCATACGTACCCGATTGAAGAAGCAAATACTCCGAGGTCTAACGGACTAGAACTAAACAAGTAAACACACAGAGAGAAAACTCAAACCCCTTTAAACATTACTCTTCGTTTGAATTTTCTTCGGAAATACTTGTCAATGTAAAATGAAACCCTAGTTTGGATGAGACCATAGAGAAACATCGAATGGGGCCGGAGGTCAACGTGAAAACGAAGAAACCAAGTGCCTGAAGAGTGAGAGAGAGACGTCAACTGAGTGACACGTGTAAAGTTAACTCCGAACGTGACACTCATTGATTGGTTTAATAATTAAGATATATTATAAATAATTTAAAATATAATATTAATTATATTAATGAATAAATATCACGTCGGTAAATAAAATTAAAATTTGAAAATAGATTATAAACCTGTATATTACTGTATATTTAGCATTGCTGGGCTTGAGCCTGGTTTCATTGGATAACTCTTTGAGGTAGAAAGGAGTCTTACATCCATGGTGATCAATAGGGTTTGTGCTCTCCGGTTCGTCCTCTGGATGGGGCTTCGGGTTTGGGTTCTCATACTGTAAACAAGATTCAACGCGCTGGTTCGGTGTTTGGTTCTGGCGTTTCGGATTTTAGAGTTTGTTAGGAATTGAGGTTTTTTTTTTTTTTTTTTTTGTTTCGGCGTAGTTCAATAGATAACGATGAAGGCCTCAACATTTGCTTCCTCTAAAACTCCTCTCAAGTTTAGGATGTAAGCAAGCTTCTTTTCGATTTTATGTTCTTTTGGATTCTTAATGTAGTGCTTTGAATTTATTTCTTTCTTTCTTCTTTTTTTTTTTTTTGCTTTTTTTTTTAATGTTTCTTGAAACAAAAAGTAGTCCAAAAGGGGAGACTTTGGTGCCAATACGATTGGACATTGATATTGATGGGAAAAGATTCAAGGATGCCTTCTCTTGGAACCCTTCTGGTAAGTTTTCTATTCATATAGGAATATTTGTGGAGCTTCTGTGTATGAAAAATGGATGAAGAAGCACAGTTCCTCCGCTTTTCAGTTATATTTTTCTTCAGCCTGGTTACTCAAACCAATGCCAATGTCGTTTTTGCTCTGGCATATTCAAGCAAATTGTCCTTACTACAGTAAGAAATTTCATAAATTAGTCTTGTGGGGAACAAGTTTTAAATCTTAACATTATATATTTTTCTTATAAGTTGATTGGAAGAATGTTTTATCTATAGCATTGGAAATCGTACATTTCACATTGTAATTGTAGCTTTTGTGATGGTAAAGTCTAAAACCAAAAAAGAAAAAGCATGTTTTGTTTAATTATTAAAATACATACAGTAACACTTTACGATAAATATAAAACACCCTTATCTACTTATAGAATACAAAATAGGGATAATTTATTAAGAAATTATGGGAAACTTATTTTTCACAGTTGAGTGATTGCTGCTCATATGAATCTGGACTGTTATTCTACTATGGTTTTTCTGCTACCATGTCCTGGTCTTTGCATACAATGTTTATTTGGATTCTGCAGATCCTGATTCTGAGGTGGTTGTTTTTGCAAAAAGGACAGTGAAAGATCTCAAGCTTCCCCCAGCATTTATAACACAAATAGCTCAGTCCATTCAAGTAAGCACAATTGTAGTGAAGGCGGTTTTATAGACATTAATGATGAGTATTTGTTTTTTGGAACAAAAATATATACAGTAATATTTCTATTTGCAGAATATATAAGTCCTACTCATTCGTTTATTTGTTTTATTAAGTTTTTCCTTCTTATATCAGTCACAGTTAACTGAATTTAGATCATTGGATGGGCAAGAGATGTATGCTGGCGAAAAGCTTGTTGTAATAAAGGTTTGGCTGTTTTGATAAAATACATATAGTAATGAAAGGTTTTTTTTAAAATACTGAATAATATTATTGGTTATATTCTCCTATTTATATTTAGCTCCCTACATAAATATTTGTGTTTTACTAACATAGCATAGCCAATGTTTCTCCTCAGCTTGATCTCCGAGTGAATAATATGCTCATTAGAGACAAGTTTTTATGGGTAAGATTGCAGAATAGGTTGAACAAATGGACTACCAAAGCAAATGCCATTACTTCTTAATCGATGGTTTTGTGTTCTCAGGACTTGAACAACTCCGAGGGTGACCCAGAAGAGTTTGCTAGAACATTTTGTAGGGATTTAAATATCAGAGACCCTGAAGTAGGCGTAAGTAAAAGTGCCCCGTAGGGATAGTATTATTTTTCTAGATTTATAACCCCACCTTCAGGGTATGGGTTGTTAAATAACTTTCTCTCACCCAACCATTCATCACAAGGGTGTTGTCTTTTGCAGCCAGCCATTGCTCTGGCAATAAGAGAACAGCTCTATGAGGTCAAAACCTTGTTTTTTTGTATGCGAATGAGCAAGTATTCTTTTTGTTTGCTTATCTGTATTTCTTACACGTTACAGATTGCAGTACAAAATGCAACTTCAGCAAGAGAAAGCAGGATGAGTAAGAAGGGCCGTCGTGGGTTTGAACATGCTTTGGCAAGGTGTTTTAACAAAATAAATTTCTGGTTTTTGGTACATTTTTTCAATTAAAATTGGTGATTTGTGTATGCAAAATGATATGTCTAACAGTTATTTTTTATTTATCTTTGTGCGTGTGACAGCAAAACTGGTAGTATGGCTGTGGATATGGTGAAGTTATTTGGTCCAAAATATAGTGTGATTCGGTATGTTTTCTCATTGTATTTATTTTATCGATTACTATTACACTACGATGTTCATCTATGTATTTATTTGAAACAAAATATGTGGAGATATAAGAGAATAAGAGAATTTTGCTGAGGAAAACGGAATTCGACCTTTTTCGTTTTCTTACGAATTGAAACCGAAAGTAATAACGAAAAAAAGAAGGTATGACGCCGGAAAGCTTAGAGGTCGATAGCCATTCTGCCACAGAACTTGAACAATTACACAGTCAAAAAGATATAAAATCCAAGAATGTTTTCGAAACGTAAGATCAAATTAGTGGGATAGGTCTTGGCATTGAAAGTGTGCTCCCTTTAGGATAATGCCCTCTCCAAATAAGATGAGTGCCTTTCCTTTTCACAATATAAAAGATGAAACTAAGACAAAAAAAGAGAGAGATCATAAGCTTGTCCAAGATTTTAAATAGTAATAAGAATAGTAGTGGGAGTACGAGAAGATAAGCCACAGTATCCATGTAGAAAATAAATAAAATCATGAAAGGAAACATTTGCTAAGCTGTCTAATATTTTCTACTACATTTTCATCTTTATTATTAATGGGTTTTTTTCTAATCCAATCTGGAAATTGGCAAATGAAATTTATTCAATTCTACTGTTGGGTTTCATCAGGAAAAGAAAGGATTGGGATCAATATGAACCCATCGTTGATATTCTGTCTAATGAGGAGGTGGATGCCCTCGAAGCCCGAGAATATGCACTGAAAACCTAAGACCGCACTCGCTTTTGTCGGCACCGGCAAGGATTGAGCAAGAAGAATAATACAAGTAACGTGGCAGCTGTTAATTTATTGGTTCCGAAATGTCGTGTGAATCTACCAATACAACCAATGTGTTGTATTGTGTGAAGAAAAATGGTTGTATTTTGAGGAAAAACAGCAGAAATGGTTGTAGATGGAGCCAAAAAGTGTAGAGTTTAGAACAGGTAAAGTGGTGGTTGGATCCAATGATCAATTGTTATCTGTCAAGGTTGCAGTGGTGGGGCGGTTTGACTTTATAAAATAATGGTTTGGAGTTTCCATCTTTAATCAATTCGTAAAGTCCAAGAGAACTCAACTCTTGTCGTTATCTTGGGAACAAGATTCAGATGAGGTTCAGGGCGACGGTGGAATGTTTTCTTTTGTCGGAGATTCGAACTAATAAAATAATGGTTTTTATCGACGTACAATTTTGATGGCCATACTCAAAACTCCAGAATTGTCGATCAAAAAACATGATTTTTGTCATGGAAATCCGAACTACGAAGATTTAATTGGTAATGACTCCGAATTCATTTTCTTATTTAAAGCGATGGATCACCTAACGCGCCGACCTCCGTCGGGTCGTCGTCGTCGTCACTCGTCCTTGTCCAATTGGCTTACCGCCCGACTAGTTTGAATCATACTCGTCGTGAAGTCACAGTCGGTTAGGAAGAATGGTCGTCGATGCTTTGATGTGTGAAATCGATAGTGGAAAACATGTGATGCGACAGGCTGGTTGTGGGCGTCTACTATACAAGTCGAGGCCTGTATAAGATCTGCGTCTGGCAATCGGAATTACTTTTGCGAAATCAAAGACAGGGAAGAACAAGTAAGATTCAATGGAGGATAGCGGAGCACGACCGTTACCAAAAACGGAAGATTTGGATGCTCCTCTTCATTTTCTCGGCTTCCAAATCGAAGAATTATCGTCTCAGAAGGTCTCCGGTCGTCTTGTTGTTTCATCCAAGTCTTGTCAGGTCGCTTTTCTGATTCTATACGTGTCGCCTATGCTTGATTTGTTTCTTTACGTATCAAATCGTTATAATTTCTTCCGATTGCTGACAAATTGTTGTCCGCAATTCAATCGTTTACCAAAATAAAAAAAACAGCCATTCAAGGTGCTTCATGGAGGCGTATCGGCGTTGATAGCTGAGGCGCTTGCAAGTATGGGAGCTCATATAGCTTGCGGTTATCAAAGAGTTGCGGGAATTCACCTCAGCATCAGCCACTTGAAACGCGCTGAAATTGGCGATACTGTGATTGCAGAAGCCTCTCCCATCTCTGTTGGAAAAACAATTCAGGTATTGTCTTTTGCAGATAGTTGTTTGTATGCCCATCCATAATAGACGTGACCATGTAAAGGATTTGTTTTTTTGATCGACTGTAGTTGGGGAATATGGTCTAAATTGTGGTGAATAAGAATAGTTGGATAAGAAAGGGGCATAGATGAATGAACAATAGCCATGTTTACAGCGTTGCTAAAGATGGCAGCACCTCAAGATTAGCTATAATTTGGCAGTGCGTTGAGTAGCTCAATTACTGCTGAATAGTGAAATGGGCAACAACCAGATATTCTAATAAACGAAGCTATGTTGTTGTTATAAGTGGTCAAACTCTGTTCTGCTGGAACAGAGCTCAAAGGTTATACGAGTACTTTGGTATAAATAAGGTTGGGATTCAGTGTTTTTCTTAGTTTATCTTCTGATACATGTTCTTTTGTGTTTGTTTAATACACATGTATTTCATTCGCTACTATAAAAAGTGTCAATATATATATGATGTTCATAGAATTGAGCAGGGGAGAGGGAGTCAGTTGATGATCCTCGATTAGAACGACCATGATTTGAGTTGTCAGATCTTATAAATTGAACAAAAAAACATTTGAGTGGCAGAATATGCAAGTTGATGGGCCTCCCAGTTACTCATTTTGCTTGGTTGATGTTCTTTTGTTTGAGGTTGTTATACCATTCTTCGTCCCAAAGGGTAAATTGGTAGTGTTTTTATGGTGGTTGTTTGTTTTTCGATGCAGGTGTGGGATGTGCGACTCTGGAAAACTAAACCAACGGCAGAGGCCAAGTCATTGGTCTCTTCCGCTCGGGTTACTCTTCTATCCAACATGCCTGTGCCAGACCACTTGAAAGAAGCGGGGGAGACCCTCAAAAAGTATGCAAAACTATGAGAAAATGAGACGTAATCTTGTGGAGTAGATGGTGGTTTAGAAATAAATAAATAAATTGGACAATACTCTTGTTTTCAAGGAATTGAAAGCCGTATATTCAAAGGGAGTTATCAAAAAAACCAATGGCCACTAGTTCTACAAGTTGATCTTTGTTGATTACCGTCGATTTTGCAGTTTAGTAGTATAGTTATAGTAGCATCTATTTTGCACGTTGAATAAGGTTTAATAATTTTGTAGTAAACCCACAATAGTTTTTTGAGAGACAATTAACTTCGATTTTGAAAATTTATTAATGTAATTAAGTTTTTTAGTGTTGATTTTGCAAATTCGCGAATAGATCTAAGTCGATTAGTGTCGTATATATACAAATTTTGGTCATTGAGTTTGCAAGGTTGGCAAAAGTTATGAACTTTACAAGAGTGCGTTTCCATAACTTCCACTAAAATCGAATTAATTTCATAAGAAATGAGAAGTAGGTCATTAGATGATGAGACATTTAGGGAAAGGTAATGGTCCCCAAGCACCACAATGGTACCAAATGGAATGGTCAGACAAAGTGGAATTTTTCAATTTTGGTTTGTCCTTGATGCATATTTGGTTCTTGGGATTATTTTTGGTTGGTTGTAGATTTGCGGGAATTCACCTCAGCATCAGCCACTTGAAACGCGCTGAAATTGGCGATACTGTAATTGCTGCATCTATGTAATTGCTGCATCTATGTAATTGCTGCATCTATGTAATTGCTGCATCTATGTAATTGCTGCATCTATGTAATTGCTGCATCTATGTAATTGCTGCATCTATGTAATTGCTGCATCTATGTAATTGCTGCATCTATGTAATTGCTGCATCTATGTAATTGCTGCATCTATGTAATTGCTGCATCTATGTAATTGCTGCATCTATGTAATTGCTGCATCTATGTAATTGCTGCATCTATGTAATTGCTGCATCTATGTAATTGCTGCATCTATGTAATTGCTGCATCTATGTAATTGCTGCATCTATGTAATTGCTGCATCTATGTAATTGCTGCATCTATGTAATTGCTGCATCTATGTAATTGCTGCATCTATGTAATTGCTGCATCTATGTAATTGCTGCATCTATGTAATTGCTGCATCTATGTAATTGCTGCATCTATGTAATTGCTGCATCTATGTAATTGCTGCATCTATGTAATTGCTGCATCTATGTAATTGCTGCATCTATGTAATTGCTGCATCTATGTAATTGCTGCATCTATGTAATTGCTGCATCTATGTAATTGCTGCATCTATGTAATTGCTGCATCTATGTAATTGCTGCATCTATGTAATTGCTGCATCTATGTAATTGCTGCATCTATGTAATTGCTGCATCTATGTAATTGCTGCATCTATGTAATTGCTGCATCTATGTAATTGCTGCATCTATGTAATTGCTGCATCTATGTAATTGCTGCATCTATGTAATTGCTGCATCTATGTAATTGCTGCATCTATGTAATTGCTGCATCTATGTAATTGCTGCATCTATGTAATTGCTGCATCTATGTAATTGCTGCATCTATGTAATTGCTGCATCTATGTAATTGCTGCATCTATGTAATTGCTGCATCTATGTAATTGCTGCATCTATGTAATTGCTGCATCTATGTAATTGCTGCATCTATGTAATTGCTGCATCTATGTAATTGCTGCATCTATGTAATTGCTGCATCTATGTAATTGCTGCATCTATGTAATTGCTGCATCTATGTAATTGCTGCATCTATGTAATTGCTGCATCTATGTAATTGCTGCATCTATGTAATTGCTGCATCTATGTAATTGCTGCATCTATGTAATTGCTGCATCTATGTAATTGCTGCATCACGACGTAACTTAAAAAGATAAATATAACATTATTCGTTTCAAAAATTTTCTCTATTTTGACTTTGAATTAGATCACCAAATGGCTAAAGTGAAAACCAAGTCTCAACTAATCTTCTTTGTTCACGTCTATTCTCTTTTTGCTTGGTTGATGTTCTTTTGTTTGAGGTTGTTATATCATTCTTCGTCCCAAAGGGTAAATTGGTAGTGTTTTTATGGTGGTTGTTTGTTTTTCGATGCAGGTGTGGGATGTGCGACTCTGGAAAACTAAACCAACGGCAGAGGCCAAGTCATTGGTCTCTTCCGCTCGGGTTACTCTTCTATCCAACATGCCTGTGCCAGACCACTTGAAAGAAGCGGGGGAGACCCTCAAAAAGTATGCAAAACTATGAGAAAATGAGACGTAATCTTGTGGAGTAGATGGTGGTTTAGAAATAAATAAATAAATTGGACAATACTCTTGTTTTCAAGGAATTGAAAGCCGTATATTCAAAGGGAGTTATCAAAAAAACCAATGGCCACTAGTTCTACAAGTTGATCTTTGTTGATTACCGTCGATTTTGCAGTTTCGTAGTATAGTTATGTACATCTATTTTGCAACGTTGAATAAGGTTTATAATTTGTAGTAACCCACAATAGTTTTTTGAGAGACAATTAACTTCGATTTTGAAAATTTTATTTGTAATTAATTTTTAGTGTTGATTTTTGCAATTCGCGATAGATCTAATTCGATTAGGTGTCCGTATAATACAAATTTTGGTCATTGTAGTTTGCAAGGTTGGCAAAAGTTATGAACTTTACAAGAGTGCGTTTCCATAACTTCCACTAAAATCGAATTAATTTCATAAGAAATGAGAAGTAGGTCATTAGATGATGAGACATTTAGGGAAAGGTAATGGTCCCCAAGCACCACAATGGTACCAAATGGAATGGTCAGACAAAGTGGAATTTTTCAATTTTTGGTTTGTCCTTGAATGCAATATTTGGTTCTTGGGATTATTTTTGGTTGGTTGTAGATTATGAGAAGAAAACATAGTGGTCCCAAACTTGGATTATTTTGAAAAGAGAAATGATAGGTTTATCTTTTAATTCTACGCTATAATATTATCTTTTTAATGAGAGATCATTACTGATTAATAATTTATTTAATTATTTATAATTTATTTCAATTTATACATCAATTTATGTAATTGTTGCATCTATGTAATTGCTGCATCACGAATTTATGTAATTGCTGCATCTATGTAATTGCTGCATCACGACGTAACTTAAAAAGATAAATATAACATTATTCGTTTCAAAAATTTTCTCTATTTTGACTTTTGAATTAGATCACCAAATGGCTAAAGTGAAAACCAAGTCTCAACTAATCTTCTTTGTTCACGTCTATTCTCTTTTTGCTTTGGTTTAATTTGATTAAGTTATTTTGTTAAAAATTGGAGACTTTCAATTTTTTTTTTCTTCATAAAAATGGATTTGAAGGTGACTACCAACTAAACGAAATATCAGGGCATTAAAAGATGGATTTGAGTTTCAACTCGGTCTTATAAAACACTTCTTAAGAATGATTAATACAACTTTTACTCTCTTAAAAAATTTATTAATGTGTCAAACAATAATTCGTACAATTAATATTATAATTTATTATATTAATTGCATCAACCATTGTTTAATACATTAACAAGTTTTTTATGATAATAAACATAACATTTTTTCTTAAGAATTAAAATTATGCATGGATTGATATTCTTATGCATATAATGTTACAAACAAAATCTACTTCCATGGAAATCAGTTAAAAATGTTTGAAGCTGCACCCATTATTTCTTAAATGCATGAGAAAGATTCGATCTTGAAAAATAAGACGATAAAGAAATCAGTGTCAAACAAGATTGTCTCTTGTTCAGCATATAAACATGATCACTTTAAACAGCTTACATAAGTCTATACAAACAAATTTAGTAATGTATTGCCAGACTTAAGTGACTTAGCTTCGAATTTCTGACCTGAAACCAGAATCTTTTTTTCCTTGGCCAAAGGTATTTGCCACAATGACACCAACGTCCTCCAAACCGACCCCGACATAAGAAGTGTTTGTAGGAGTTCTAACAGAATCTGATCCCAGACAAGACACTCCAGAGGCACAATCTGTAACCCTCACATTAGGGCCGTTCTTGCATTTACCCATGCATTTGCACCCGGAAACAGCACCTTTAATACCTACAACCCTCTCAAATTCTTTCAATAATGAAGCAGCCCCTGATTTTGAGCAGGATTTACCCATGCAGACCTCAATCCTCTTTGTCAATGCTCCACTTGATGCAATACTTCCATCATCCTGTGTTAAACTTCCATTGCCGTCCTTTTCATTAGTTCCAGTAGAGAAGTCTTGGTCAATATTTTTTTGTTGGTTGGTTGGCATAATAAGCGCAGATGTTATTTTTATGTCAGAGTGAGAGGCCTGAAATTCTTGAGGAACTGCTTGCATACGGGCTTCAGTTCTAAGGCTGCTCATGTTAATCACCTCATCACATTCACTATCACTTGAACTTGATGAAGACGAAGATGAGGAAGAAGATGAATCAGCATCCAGAATGGTTTGCATATGGGATACTTTTTCCTCGGCCCTCTCTTGCTTCTTCTTTATCTTCAATTCCTTTACCTCGGCCTTCTCTTGCTTCTTCTTTATCTTCAATTCCTTTACCTCGGCACTCATCTGACTCAACTTTTCCAGTATTTCATCTACTTCCTGTATTAAAATTATCCTAATTATTCATAATCCAATTAACGACAATCTTATTAGAGCAGCAATGCAACACTTTTCGTATTTTCCATAGCAACTTTCAGTTTCAGCAAGAGACCGTGTAAATAATCGCAACAATATGACAAAAAAAAAACAAAAACAAAAACTGCAACTGTCAAATAAAGCAGATAACATCTATTCTCTACAACGCCTACTAATGGAACGAGTAAATATGTCTATCATCAACTACAGATTAGTTGATTAGCAAAAATATGCAGATGCATGAAGAAACATTAGAAAAAGTCTGCATCTTCAAGAGTATGTATTATATTTCACAAAAAAAAAAAGAACTAGGAAGAAATTTAGGCGGAACAAGAGCAGAAAACTCATCGTATATCCAGTCTTGATATAATCCCGAATATCAAAGAACAACATATGAAAAGCATAAGGAGAAGGCGATCGAAACTTACCATGAGGGGCTTCGTAGGAAATTGAGCGGCCAAATCGGCAACAGGATCTAAACCAAAACCGTTTTGGGAAATCGCAGGCAAGTCCTTGGAAAATCCTTCTAAGAGTTTCAAATTTCTACGGATCTTCTCCCTATCCTTCTTCACACCACACCTGGGAACATCATAATAATACCGCAAGTGTTCCTCATCGCTAAATCCAGAAACCATACGCAGACCTAACCGTCCCGATTTAAACGGAACTCGACGATACCGGAGATCGAATACCGCCGAGCCAGAAGAGTAGGGGACCTGCCGATTAACGACGCCGCAGACGTCCGCAGATTTAGGTTTGGCGGCGTGGAGGCATGGGATCTGTCGGCAAACAACGCCGGAGATTTCCATGGATTTCGGAATTCTATAGACGCCGAGAAACCCCCTCCCTTCCGATTCGAAAACTAATCGTGAGAGCTTCCTGCGTCTGATGTCGACCTTGTAGTGGGTAGTCGGGTCCCTCCTAGAGTTAAGAGGATGAATATTTATATCGTCGACGTCGAAACTTTACCTTAATTTTTTTTTTTTTTGCAAATTAATTTAATATCAATGTTTATAACGTGTAAAATTATAGAATAAATATAATATTATTTTTTTATTTATCTTAGATGCGAAAAAAAAAAAGAATTCTTTAAATTTGAAAAGAATTTTGAATTCAAACAACATTGGAATCAATTGATTTTGCCTTTTAGAATCAAATCATTTTCAATTGGAGATTAATATTTCTAGTTATTTAACTCAATATATCACATTTTGTTTGTTTTTTATTCTCTAATCAAATAATTTGTATGCAAGTCTCCTCAATCCCATTTCATGTCAATTTTTTAATATTTAATTAAAATATAAAATACTTAAAAGTGCAATAATGAGACCTTAATATGCAAAGAAGAGTGATGCCTGTACCTGGTTACCAATATGGAAAAATATGTCCAACTTTATTAATTCTGAAAATCTGATATGAATTCCAAGATTCAACTTTTTGGAAAAAGTAATGATCATTAACTAGTCTAATATTTTGATCCTTTTTTCAATTACTTAAAATGCACTTCATCCAAATTAGTAATATAGCTCTACTTCTCTGGCCAACGTGTTGACTAGTCTATAATATTTTGATCTTTTATTTTACAGCAAATGTTTTGACTTGTCACAACTGCAACCTAAATTTTAGTCTTTTCGAATGTAATCTTAAAACCATTCAGTTTCTTCTCAAAAAGGAGATAAAAAAGGCAATCCCCAACAACACAACGGACTGATTTCTATTTGGATAGAGAAGCGCTTTGAGTCTTGAAATCAACAAACTTGATTATATTGTGGCATCCTAGTATGCTACCAATCATAGTTCTACTTTCTAGCCCCCATTATCTCCTTTAGACAGGAAAACTGTTCATGGAATGCTACATACAAATTAATGGGAACTGATTACCTTAGCATTTGATGAATCAACAATCTCAAAAGAATGCTCAAAGTGTAGGCAGACATTAACACTTTGCTCGGGGTCCATCCTGTTTCTTTACTATCACTTGGAAGATTTGAATTACGCATTGTGGTTACCGATCTGGGTGCGTCCAATATGAGACAGCCGTGATGATGAAATAAGAGGCACCTCCTCATCAATGTTCACATCAGCTGCTGAACCAAGTCCTCCGCCGCTTCCACTGATGTTATCACTGCTCTTATTAGGTACGAAAATATCTGAGGACTTCTTCTCCATCTTCCAATCCTACATTCCACATCAAAAGTTTTCAAGAGTATAACACAGAATCAACTATGCAAGCACGCACTGACATTAAAAAGAAGAGAGGATTTCAAAGAATAGAACACAACATAAGCAAAAGTTTTCAAATATATAATTTGCAGTCACAAAGTGTACGAATTACATGAATATTTTTTTCATTTATCACAAACGCTTATCCATAATGCAAAAAATTATCCGTCAATTAAAGAAGAAAAGAAACCCACAATTGTTGAAATACAGTCAACTCCGGAAAGAACAAGAATGGGAATAGAATAATCCTCCGCTTCATAAGAGATTAATCTGACTTCTGATTAGATCAAACTCATTTTGAACCTCAAGAAGCAACAATATTTAAACAAAATAAAGCCTTAACTAATATTGATGGTTGAGAAGTAAATAAAGAATCATTAAGCATCTTAATTGTATTTTTTTACAAGTCTAAATTGTTCATAACAAGTAGGTCGCTATCACACTATATTGTGGTAGTTGATCACTTGAGTAAATATGCACATTTTATATCACTGAAACATTCATATAAAGTACAAAACTAGTTGCATCTGTCTTAAAAAAATGGTTAGACTCCACGAGTTTCCAGAAACAATTATCTTGAGTAAGTATGCACATTTTATATCACTGAAACATCCATATAAAGCACAAAAGTAGTTGCATCTGTCTTAAAGAAATGGTTAGACTCCACGAGTTTCCAGAAACAATTATCTTGAGTAAGTATGCACATTTTATACCACTGAAACATCCATATAAAGCACAAAAGTAGTTGCATCTGTCTTAAAGAAATGGTTAGACTCCACGAGTTTCCAGAAACAATTATCTTGAGTAAGTATGCACATTTTATACCACTGAAAAGCACAAAAGTGATTGCAACTGTCTTAAAGAAATGGTTAGACTCTACGAGTTTCCAGAAACAATTATCTTGAGTAAGTATGTACATTTTATATCACTGAAACATCCGTATAAAGCACAAAAGTAGTTGCATCTGTCTTAAAGAAATGGTTAGACTCCACGAGTTTCCAGAAACAATTATCTTTAGTAAGTATGCACATTTTATACCACTGAAACATCCATATAAAGCACAAAAGTAGTTGCATCTTGTTGACTTATAGAGTGTTTAAGTCATAATTTGTTTTTGATTATGTATTTGTATAATTAATGTACAATTTGATTATGTGTATTTAAAGAAAATAATGAATATGAGTTTATATGGAAATACCCTTGAAAAAGGTATTTTAGTTGTCTAATAAATCGGTTTAAGTATACAGAATGAAATAGCAACAGGCTTGCATATACCGATCGCTACACGACAAAGAAATGTTGCATCTGCCGATAGCTGTTGAAGCTACTCCTGCCGATGCCGGTTCATCACGTGTTGAGGTGTATATGCCAATGACATTTACAAGTCTCATCTGCCGAAGCGTTTTTGAAGACATCTACCGATGACGTGGTCAGCGCTTATTTGTTTCATCTGCCGAAGCGGTTTTGAAGATATCTGCCGATGACGTGTCAAGATGGATCTACCGATAGCATTGACGCTACTCATACCGATGTCGTTCAAGCTTGCACATGCCGATCACTAGACGACAATTTTCAAGAGTTCATCTGCCGATGTTTTTAAAGAGACTTCTGCCGATGGCGTTTTTAAAGAAACATCTTGCGATGGCTTTGAAGATAGAATGTGCCGATGAAGTTCACGGATTGTCTCTGCCGATGAGTTTTACGAATTGTCTCTGCCGATGAGTTTTACGAATTGTCTCTGCCGAGGAGTTTTAAAGATGCTTCTGCCGATAGAAGTTGAAGATGCTTCTGCCGATGGAATTCAAGGATATATCTGCCGATGGCATTTCAAGCAGCATTCACCGATGACGTGTCTCCGCTCATTAGTTGCATCTGCCGGTGAACTTTCCGCTAGAATTCAAAGTTAGCCGCGAAGCTACAGTGACGTCGTTTTCATCCCCCAGCATTAACTCC